>CAUYRT010042718.1:0-10390 GCA_963574885.1 Lepilemur ruficaudatus | reverse complement strand
TGCCCGGCTAATTTTTTTACATATATTTTTAGTTGTCCAATTAATTTCTTTCTATTTATAGTAGAGACGGGGTCTCGCTCTTGCTCAGGCTGGTCTTGAACTCCTGACCTTGAGCTATCCGCCTGCCTCGGCCTCCCAGAGTGCTAGGATTACAGGCATGAGCCACCGCGCCCGGCCAGGATCTCTACTCTTAAATGAGTGACAAGAATTTTCTCATTTAAAAAAAAAAATAAAAACTACATAAATGATTCAAGTTCCTTTTAACCCTTTGATTTAATGTTCCCTACCCTTCGATTTAGTGTTCTCTCAACTGAAATATTTTGACTTAAAACTGCCAAGAAACAGAAACAGAGGTAGAAGCAGCTACCTCTGCGATTGCTAATGAAGGGGAACAGAAACTTTTCTATCTTGATTCTTCCTTTCCCCAACCATATTTAGTCTATTTTGTTCTGTCATACCTAGTTTCTGATCATTGCTATGAAGGGAAAAATCTGGAATTGGGTACTTGTTTACTTATTTGCCTGTGCCCCCTGCTAGAACATGAACATCATGAGGACAGAATGGGCAGTCAGTAAACTTGAATAAGTAAATGAATGCGTGGCTAGCCCATGCGGTGATGAGCAGTGTCTGGCTGCAGTGAGGGTTTGAAAGACTGAGGTATGCTGATCTCAGCACTTCCTCCTGAACGCTCCTACTTGTCACATAATATATTTTAATGTGGCTAGCGACTGAGAGTTCAGAAAAGGGCAGGGGCTATATGTAATTCTAAGCTTTGCTATTTTAAAATGGCAATTTTAAATTCTAAAATGTATATTCACTATCATTTGGTCAAACCTTTTCTAATTGAATCAGCTGAATGATAGTTAACAGAGCACTGCCATATGCAGTATACCCTAATATATAATATTTATTGAGTACTTACTATGTGTCAGGCATCACGATGAATGTTTATGGACAGTGTCTCCATTTAGTCCTTACAACAGCCTTTTGGGTGGGGTAGGTACCATCCTTATCTCCATTTAACAAGTGAGGAAACTGAGGCTGCTGAAAGATGTTGAGTAATTTTCCCAAGGACGTTTAACTAGGACGTGTGAGAGCCAGGTTCTAAACCCAGACAATTTTGATTCCAAAACTATACTCTGAACTGCAAAGCTATCTCATGTACTGGACATAGCAGATAAGTGACAGGATTCAAGCCAGAAGCTAGGTCTGATCCTTTGATTCCATCATAACATAACTGCCAGTTCCTCTGTCTTCTCAATTACTAATTATCATCAGGCCACTTTTTATATAACTTTTAAAAATATATATTTGCTCATTTTGGAAATTATAGAAAAGTACAAAGGAAAATCTGTAATCCAGCCATCTAGAAATAACTATGCTTATGATTTTGATACGTTCTTCCTTAGTATTTTTATTATTGAGAAAACTGAAATTATGATGCATATATACTTTGTTTTCTTTTTTCCATTTAATATACTGTATATTAAGTCTGTTTTAACATCTTTAATTTTTATGCACACTTTTTTTTTGTCTTATATTCTGTTTGACAGTTGTGTTATATTTGTTTAACTGGCCCTCTATTCCTTGACATCTCTGCTATTTCTGTTTTTGCTATTATAAATAGTGCTGAAGTAAATGTCTTTGAACCACATTTGTTTGCATTTGAACTATTACCTCAGGATAGATTTCTGGTAGAATTAATGAGCCAAAGGGTATGAACATTATAAAGAATATTACCTGTTGACAGACTGTCTTCCAAATGGTTCTATTCTACACTTCCCCGACAGTGTAGTACAAACTAGGTACTTTTAAGTACAGCCAAGCATCATTTAAGGATAGGGATACATTCTGAGAAATGCATTAGATGATTTTGTACTTATACAAACCTAGACGGTAGAGCCTACTACACACCTAGGCTATATGGGATAGCCTATTGCTCCTAGGCTACAAACTTTACAACATGTTACGGTACTGAAAGCAATAGGCAATTGTAACACAATGGTAAGTATTTGTGTATCTAAACATGTCCACACAAGTTATGGTAAAAATACAGTATAAAAGATTTTAAAAATGGTATACCTTTATAGGGCACTTTTCATGAATGGAGCTTACAGGACTGGAAGTTGCCCTGCGTGAGTCAGTGAGTGAGTGGTGAGTGAATGTGAAGGCCTGGGATATTATGATAGACTTTGTGAACACTGTACACTTAGACTACACTAAATTTATTTAAAAATGTTTTTCTTTGTTCAATAATAAATTAAGCTTAGCTTCCTGTAACTTTTTTACTTTATAGATTTTTTAAATTTTTTTAACTTTTCTCTTTTGCAACAACACTTACCTTAAAACACACGTATACTCCACAAAAATATCTTCTTTCTTTATATCCTTATTCTATAAGCTTTTTTCTATCTTTAAAACTTTATTTTTTACTTTTTGAACTTTTTTGTTAAAAACTAAGACATAAACACACACATTAGCCTAGGCCTACACAGGGTCAGGATCATCAATGTCACCGTCTTCCACCTCCACATCTTGTCCCACTGGAAGGTCTTCAGGGGCAGTAACATGCATGGAGCTGTCATCTCCTGTGATAACAAACAATGCCTTCTTCTGGAATACCTCCTGAAGGACCTGCCTGAGGCTGTTTTACAGTTAACTTTTTTTTTTGTTATAAGTAGAAGGAATATACTCTCAAATAAGGATAAAAGGTATGGTATAGTAAATATTAATGCATGAACCAGTAACATAGTTTATTATCAAGTATTATGTACTGTACATAATTGTATGTGCTATACTTTTATAGGACTGGCAGGGCAGATTTGTCTACACCACCATCACCACAAATACATGAGTAATGCACTGTGCTACAATGTCACTGGGCAATAGGAATTTTTCAGCCCTATTATAATCTTATGGGACTACTATCATCTATGCAGTCCTTCATTGATGGAAATGTCATTATATAGTCCATAACTGTATATGGTAGACAGTTTCAACTCACATATTTTAATTTATACAGCTGGTTTATGCCTAACCCAAAAAACTGCATGATGATTAACAATTGCTGTCATTTAACCAAATGAATTGCAAAGTAATCATCACCTGTTTTGGAAGATCAGCTCAGGAAGGACTTTTGAACCGTGTGCTATGTGTCTAACACCATGTAGAAAACAAAATTTAGGGCAGAGTTGTCATTCTCAAGAACCTTATCTTATTGGGTCCATGGAAGGGTTGCTGGAGACACAGAGCAGGTATATATTGAACAAAATGTGGTGTGCAGTTCAAATGAGTGCTCATGCCAGAGAGCGGCTATGTGCCAGCTATCAGTTCTTTCAGCCTGTCCTTGAGAGCTATCTGCTAGCCCTGGGGCTGGTACAACCCAGGGTGCGGCTGTGGCTGCTTGGGTGTGGCCCCTGTGAGCTGAGCTGCCATTCCTTTCCAGTGCACACGCACACACACACAAAGCTCACTCTCAAAGGCCATCTCTCTCTTGTGGATGAGAAATGCATTCAACGATTTTGTACTTATGCAAACCTAGATGGTAGAGTCTACTACCCACCTGGGCTCTATGGGATAGCCTATTGCTCCTAGGCTACAAACCTTACAACATGTTACAGTACTGAATACAATAGGCAATTGTAACACAATGGTAAGTATTTGTGTCTCTAAGCATGCCTGAACAAGTTATGGTAAAAATACAGTATAAAAGATTTTAAAAATGGTACACCTTTTATAGGGCACTTTACATGAATAGAGCTTCAGGACTGGAAGTTGCCCTGCGTGAGTCAGTGAGTGAGTGGTGAGTGAATAGGAATGCCTCAGAAAATAAGGGCTTAGCAAATGATAAAGTTTTTTTAAATTAAGCTGATTCTTTCCTTAGAAGAGGAGCCTTAACCATTTTTCACTCCCCATTGCATTTAGCAGCGATGATGATACCTTTTCTCTGCGTTCTGAACTCCTCTTTCTTAAGCAATTAATACAGCCAGTTTCTCCCGTGTTTCAACAGATACTTTTGAAGGAAGCAAAGGAAACTCAAACTGGTTAGGTGCATACCTTACACCATACACCGTGCCAGATGGTGGACATTATCTCGGGGGGCGCGGGGTGGCAGCCACCTGGAGTTGCAGCTTGAACCATTTATTCCACAAGAATCTATGAGCATGCACTCTGCTTGGCATGGGAGATACCAGAAAGATATGGTCCCTCCCTCATGGAAGTTTAGCAGCTGTTATAATTGGCTGCTCCTTCTGTTTTAAGTACAGGCTGTTACGGTGTATGAAGCTGGACTCCTCACTTGGTAGGAGTGCAAGGAGATGTCAGGAAGGGTTCTTCTCTCAGGCAGCTTTCCAGTCATTGCTCCTGCACCTATGCAGGTGTGTCCATGGCTCCTGAAGGGAGAGCAGGCATGCTTGTTGCCCTGGGCACTCCCACTGTCCCTGTGATTGTTTATGTGTCCCCTGCAAACCATCTGCTCTAGAGTCAGACTCTGGGGCCCTCTTCCTGTGAATTTGCCCTTCAAAGGTCCTTAGTGTTCTGGATCTGCCTGCCCCGGTCCAGATTCATACTCAGCACATACCACCTTAACAAAGCATGAGGAGGGGAACTTCCACTAAGTTGTGAATGCCTAACAGGTTTAACCTTGTAGATTGCACACATACTTTAAAAGAGGAGCTCAGAAGCAAATATTAATTTCTAATTGTAGACTCTAATTGTAGATTGTAGATCAGTTGCTTTCCAGAGTGTTTCTTGCCTGCAACAGAGACAACTATTCAAGAGGCACTTCTCAGTCTTGCCAGCTACCCAATCCACTCCTAAAAAATCAGAAAAACAGGTCAATGACAAAGCTACCAAGTTCTAATGTGTTGCCTGGACTAGCTGGAGTGTTTGTAAGAGGAATTCTCTTTTTTTTTTTTTTTTTGAGACAGAGTCTCACTCTGTTGCCCAGGCTGGAGTGCAGTAACCTCATCATAGCTCACTGGACCCTCAAACTCCTAGGCTCAAGTAATCCTGCCTCAGCCTCCTGAGTAGCTGGGATAACAGGCATGTATCATCACACCTAACTCATTTTTCTATTTTTCATAAAGATGAGGGCTTGCTACTCCTGGATTTAAGTGATCCTCCCACCTGGGCGTCCGAAAGTGCTAGGATTACAGGCATGAACCACTGTGCCCAGCCTATTTTGGAGAAGAATTCTAACGCCTGCTTTGTTCTTAGCTCTGCCCTTATCTCCTTGAGCCTCCATTTCCTTTTCTGTAAAATGGAGCTAATAGGGTTTTTATGAAGTTTAAAAGTGAGCTGAAAATTGCTGCACCAACACAAGGTAATCCACACCCAACCAGAGAGCCCAGGATCCCGTCCAAAGGTTAGGGTCTTGGCTTGCAAATTTTGACCTAATGCAAACATGCTTAATTTTATTGTCCCTGTACAGGCAGCTCTAACAGAGTCAGAGGCAGCTGCATTTTAAGTGGTCTGTTTGACCCAAATGTGTTGAACTTCAAGGATAGGTTAGAAAGCCGAGTCATTTTTATTTTCAAGAGGTGTTCAGGATTCACACTACATTTTTGTTTTAATAACTACTATAGCTTCCTCCTCATGCTGATTTTCTAAATATAGGAAGAGAATGAGGGCAGGGAAGCTTGGAGGGCAGCCAATGACTGCTCTCTGTGGCTAGACAGATGGGCGGGGCCTGCTGACCAGAGCGCTTCTGTGCTGAGCCACAGGCCACCCTCTGGTGTGTGTCCCTCCCCTCCGAGGAGGGACATGGGTGCACTCACAGAGAGTAGCTGGGGGTGGCAAACTTAGAGGGGGAAAACTGATGAAAATTATTGTGAACCATGGTAGGAAGAGGGGAAATCTTTAGGATTTAGGCCCCAAATGTTATTTTTCTGAACTAAGAGAAACTTAATTTTAAGGAGCTGAGCTGCTTGCCCACCCCAAATTGCATTTTGAGAAAGGTGCTCTGATACCCTGTCAGTTTGACTGTAAATATTCAAGTGGGCCTGAAAGGGGATGTTGGAACTAAGTGAATCTGAATCTGACTCCCAGCTCTGATACTTTGTGCTTTAGACCTTGGGGACAGCGCTTAACCTTCGGGCATTCTTTGGAAAATAGGGATATGACCACCTCGTTGGTTTGTTTGTAAAGATGACTAAGCATATTTTGGAGCAGGGTAACCCTCTGAGGTTTACAGGAGAGATTGAAGCCAGACAGTTACCAGGGATGGAAATTTGAAAGCTGAAAGCAGAAAGTGGAGCTACTGACTCCTGGCGGCCTGTGCACCACAGGCAGTCCATGAGAGGTCTCTGGAAGCATCACAGCTGCTCATTCGGGCCCTGCCATTCTCTGACCCTTCTTCCATCTGGTGGTCAAAGCTCAGAGATTAGAGGGGCAGCACTGAGGTGCTGTGAGATCATTAGGCTTCCTCCCCCTGCCAAGTGTGGCTCACTTTGATACCTAATCTCTTTGCTTCCTTCTCTGTTCTTTCCTGGGGGGGAGAGGAGCGGTGGAGGGGAGGGGCGGTAGGAGGGGTCAGGACAATACCTTAAATAGCAGAAATTACTGAATCCTGGAAAATGAGCTGGGATTAGCTTTTTCTCCAAATATGTCATTATGAAAATTTTCAAACATACAGAAAAGTTGAAAGAATTGTACATTAAACATCCATATAACTACCACCTAGCATCTACAATTAACATTTTGCTATATTTGCATATATCCTTTTGGGGGTGATGCCTAAGATCTATATATTTGAATCAAAATAAGTCCTAGATATCAGAACACTTCATGGGGCTAATTTCGAAGTGATAATTTGATGAGCAACCTAAATTCCCAGGAGCTGCCCAAAGCATCCTAAGTAAGTCCAGGAGCCATGCTCTGCTTTCAAAGCCCTTGAGCTGGGCCTGGCCCTAGCTGGGTGAGATTTCTGCAGCTGTTCCAGCACGTGCCCAGGATCAAAGGGAGGCCCTACGGTTCTTGATTTTATAGTGTCCCCCGTGTCTCAGGTAGCAAACTTGGAATCGCTGTGTATATGCTGTTTTGAATCGTGTTTCTTTCTCTTTCCTCTCCCCTACCTCTTCCTCCTCCTCCTCTGTCTTTCCCTCTCTCCCACCCTCCCTCTCTTTTTTCTCAGTGTAACAATGTATACTTTAGCATTTTGCCATGTTAAATATTTTTTTCATAAATGTGATTTTTAGTGGCTATATTGCTCTACAGCAATGACTACTGCAATGGTGTAGATAAATCTCATAAATATAATGTTGATCAAGATAACCCAGGCACAAAAGAGGGAATACAATATATGATTATGTACTTTTCTGTGTGTATATTGCATACTTGAATAATTTTTAAATTCTGTTATGTGATACATGGTAATATCACTAACAACCTCTTAGAAACATCAGATGGACTCACACCTTTTTGATCTGCATGTATGCATTTGATCTGTATGTAATAAAGTGTCATGCTCCCTAAGACCTCAGACCACGTGATGCCCACTGCACTGTGGGCAGTGTCCCAGTGCGGTGTTCTTTCTTCCACAGAGCCAAGATGGCTGTTCTCTCTAAGGAATATGGCTTCGTGCTTCTAACCGGTGCTGCCAGCTTTGCAATGGTAGCTCACCTAGCCATCAATGTTGCCAAGGCCCGCAAGAAGTACAAGGTGGAGGTAAGTGGGAACACAAGCAGGTGCTTTTGTAGGCTTGTGCGGGGGCTTATCCAAGAACTTGTCTTTAGTCAAGGAGGGAGAGGTGAGGAGCTAGTGGTGGGAAGTAGCAGTTTCAGGACTGTGTTTATTAAAAATTCTGCTCCTTTCTGGAAGAAAAGAGGCAAGAAATATGGGGCCCTGCTGGGGAGTAGTTTCCATCTTGTTTGACTTTATCTCTTCTGTAGACAGACTAGGTATGCTGGTATTAGAACAGCAGGTTTTTGGCTGGAGCTATTTGCTGGGAAGCTTTGTTACTGCATTTTCTACAGAGGATTAAATGGTAACGTTGTTTCCTGGAGTGCCACTTTAAAAAAGATGTCTTAAGGTGATTTTCCCGTTTTCCAAGTAGAAAAGAAGTATGTGGTGCTGAGGTTAGCCTGGACTTAGACATAGGAAGGTGGTCTATAAATACTTCCTTCAGTTCTAGCTGAGCTAGAAGGTATAATTACTAAAGTTGTCCCTGGTAAGCAATTTTAAATGTCTATTTCTGTTTAGCAACTTTATAATTAAACTCCCTCTCTAGAGAGAGCTTCATTTAAGTTTTCATATCTAGTTTCTTCCTTTTCGTTTTTTCCTTCTAATGGATGATTCCATTAAAATTATCACACAGTCAATTTCTGTTCTTCCATTAGGGAAATCTTAAAAGAATGTGGTATTTGATGACTCTTGGGAAAGGGCTATTTCCCTACAGTGTCTTTGTAATTCATCTGAAATCTACCATTGATACATAACACCAATGAAAAGCACTGAGTTTGGCACAAGCTGCCTCTACCTTGTGTAACTACGACACAGACATACACTCTCATTACTGGATATTTTCTAGAAACATTGAATCTGCTTCTGAGAGTGGAGACCCTTGTCACTGTAAATATTTAAGCAGAAATAGAATGATCATCTGTTAAGAGTATAAGTGATACTTTGGGATATACTATTTTTAAGGTTAATTTTAATTTTCAACACTAAATGCTACTCTTGATCATTTAATCAACATGTGCCTTGTTTAACAGTATCCCACCATGTACAGCACAGATCCTGAAAATGGACACATCTTCAACTGCATTCAGCGAGCCCACCAGAACACGTGAGTGTCAGCCCTGCCGGGCACCAAAGACGTCTGCAGAGTGGGTGTTTTCTGTCCGACACCTCATCCCTTAGTGCTCTGTATTTGCTGAGTAATAGTGATGTTGACAATCATGGGTACCTCATTAAAAATTATGTATGGGAACAGAGTGATTATTAAGCAAACTTAAGAGTTGTTAGAATGGTGGGATTTCTGGATAGTCTTTTTTTAAAATGTCTTTAATGTTGCATTACCCTCTATAGTATTTGAAGCATGTCCCATTTAAACTAATGTTGAATCTCCTAGCCCTAGGGAGCAAAGAGGTTTTGAATTCTGTAAGGAAATCCACTATAATTCACTAACACCTTCCTCTTCAGTTTGTTAGATGTGAGGTCCTTTCACTCAGCATGTTCTGAGTTACCTCTAATCCCACGCAAAGCAAAAGATGGATATTAGCGACCAGGTCTTCTCCCTCCATCAATATTTATTTTTGCTCTCATTTCTAACTTGGCAAGTGAGAATGTAAAGGACTCTTGTTTCTACATAGGAATACTTAAATGGGGCACTTTTTAAAAAGTTTCTTTCTGTCTGTTCCAGGTTGGAAGTGTATCCCCCCTTCTTATTTTTTCTAGCTGTTGGAGGGGTTTACCACCCAGTAAGTTTTGCCACAGGGTGTGGCAAAATCTATTTGGATTCAGTTCACTGAGCTATTATCAGGGACGGAAGAAGGAAATAAACATTTAACGAACATCAGTGTCTAGGCACCACGTATTTAACAGGATTTTGTTCAATTATTTCTTACAAAGTTCTTTAAAGTAGCTAGGGTTTTCCTCATTTTTTTTGCAGATAAGGAAAAGTCTCTTGGACACTATTTAACCTTCACAAGGTCAAATAGTACAGAGTAGAAGAATCAGAATTTGAACCCAGGTCTGTCTGATTCTAAAGGTTTCATGTCCATGAGAGTTTTCATTTGCCATATGGATTCATTCATGCAGCAAACATACACTCACCACCGAGAGTTCTGGCAGTGAACAGAACAGGCAGAGACACCTGGTTTCCTAGAGCTTACCTTTTAGTTGAGGTCACAGATAAAAGGCAACATAGGCAAATTACATAGCGTGTTAGAAGCTGGTGAATGCATGGAGGAAAACAAAGCGGGGAAGGCGGAAAGGGAGTGTGGAGTGGGCACAATTCTGAACAGGCTGGCCAGGGCGGAGGGCCTTGCTGGGAAGGTGACAGTTTAGCAAAGGAGGTGAGGGAAGAGGTGCCGCACCTGTCTCCAGCCAGGCCGGTGCCTGCCTGGTCTGTTTGCTGAACAGTGAGAAGGCCACTGCTCCTATTGGTATTTAACTTTACCCCAAACCAACTCAAACAAAAACCCTGATGCAGTGACCTACCCGGTGGTAGCACTGCTGAACGGGACAGGCGCTGGGGAAGGCGGCCTTCTCTCACGCTCTCTCTTCTTTGTTCTCCCCTTGCTCCTTCTGGCCAAAGGGGTCACCCTAGCATGGTGCCCAGAGGGAAGGATTTTTCACCTTACATAAGTTTTGACTCTCTTCTCAAGGGCATTGGGAACAGCGAGATTTTTTTCCCTCCAAGACCACATATTCTGGGGTTCACAACATG
>CAUYRT010042716.1:0-21939 GCA_963574885.1 Lepilemur ruficaudatus | reverse complement strand
GCACATGCCTGTAGTCCCAGCTACTCGGGAGGCTGAGGCAGAAGGATTGCTTGAGCCCAGGAGTTTGAGGTTGCTGTGAGCTAAGCTGATGCCATGGCACTCACTCTAGCCCGGGCAACAGAGTGAGACTCTGTCTCAAAAAAAAAAAAAAAAAAAAAAAGAAAGCTCCTGGTGCAGTGAGCGGGCCAAGGGGGCCAGAGTGGCAGCCGAGATCACAGGGAGACCTTGTGCGGCCTCCGTGGGCATTTGCAGTGAGGGCTTCGCCAGCTGCTTCGTCTACTGCGAAGTGCACTTTGGTCAGCCCCAGCTGTGCTAAATTCGGTGCCTTCTGAACAGGATGCAGGTGAGGGGCCCTGAACGCAGAGTCTGGGCAGGAAGGAGGTGGTGTCTGTGGTTTGTGGAGGCAGCAGCGGATGCCTGTGACCCAAGCGGAGCCAGAATGGGGTTGGGGGCACTGTGGACGTGAGCGGCCAGGTTGGGGAGGAGTCCTGGCTCCCAGTGGCTGCGCTGCCACTTCCCCCAGAACCTGGTGGGGAGGATAGTCACACCTGCTTTAGGCTGGGAGGGGCCAGATGATGTGCTGGAGATGGCGGTGCCCAGGTGAGACGAGCGTTTTTTTGCCTGCAGACCTCGGACCACAAGTTTGTTCTGAGTGCAGTTTGCGTGCCTCAGTGTCCCCATCCGTATATGTGTACCTATCTTTCCGATTTCTTTGAGGGCTAAAAAAAATACGGGAAAGTGTGTGCTCTGTGTCTTTCTGTGTTTAAAAAATCAAATATTGGATGGGTGTTTATTGGCCTTCAAAGCCAGCCCACAATTTAGACTTCATCCTCATTCCTTAGCATTAGGTATAGACCGTAGTTAGATCTATTTTAAACTTTTTATTTTGAAGTCATTATAAAATTACAGGAAGTTGCACAGACAGTACAGAGAGGCCCATGTTCCCTTTGTCCATTTTCCCCAGTGGCTCCCTCTCACCTGAGTGCAGTGCAGTGTCACTGCCAGGACACTGGCGTTGGTACGATGCACGTGTCATTTCATGTCACGTGTGCAGATCCGTGTCACCACCACTGCAGTGGAGATACAGCACTGTGCCATCTCCCCAGGCGTCCCCGGCGAGCCCTTTGCAGTCAGCCCGCCCCTGCCTCCTTCCAACTCTAACCCTCGGCAACCATCTCTGGAAGATGTGTTCTCCATCTCTGTAAGATTACTTTAAATTATGAATTTTTTTATATTTTGTTATAAAAATATATAATAATCTTCCAGAAATTTAGGGACACGAAAATAAAAAATTTCCATTTTTCTCCCACTCTCAAGCAGTCATTTCAGCATATCTTCCATGCCTTTTTTCTTGTGCCTATGCATACATTTGATGTATTTGTAATCCTAATGTGCATAGGACCTTATGTCCTGCTTTTTTCGCCTGACGCGCCATAAGCATTCTCCATATGAGTTGGAGCTGCAGAGTGTGTGAAAACAGCATTCCGGGAGGTGGAAACGGTGGCAGGAAGTGGGTGCAGCAGGAGTGGAGGCCGGGCAGAGACCAGCTTTGGTGAAGAGGTGATGAGGGTTCTTGCCAGGCCAGGGACGCTTGGCTTGGAGGGTGTCACTGCAAGGACCTGGCCCGGTGACTTGCGTGAGGCCTGGAGAATACAGTGAGTCTGAAGCCTCACTGGTCACAGTGGCCCTGAGCAGAAGCCACCCACCCAGCCCTGGAGAATGGCCAAGCTGGGCGTGCCCTGGGGCCAGCAGGCAGTGTCTGCGGGGACCGTGGCTGGCTCTGTGCCCATTTCCACTCTCTCCTTTCCTGGACCTGGCTGGCCCATCGGCCTGGTTCTGAACTTCACTCCCTGGGCGTTGGGAGGGAGGGCTCTGCAGCACAGGCCTGCCTGCCTCCCGAGAAGCTGCCTGCTTAGAAGCCCCTTTCCTTTCCAGAGTGGCCTGGCTCTCTGTCACCCAGCTGCTGGCTCGATCGCGGTCCTGGGAGTGTCAGCGAGCACAAAGCAGAGATGGAGAAAACCTTGAAAGTAATTAATAGAGCGAGCACAAGAAGTTCCTGCCGAAGAGGAGCACACAATGCCCTCTCCTTCCTCGTGCTCCCGGCTCTTGATGAGTAATTACACGTAGGTGTCTGGGAGTGGGAGTATTTATAGCAACGCCTCTTTTGCTGGAGTGTCGAAATCTCTTCTTTGTGGCACTACATTTATAAAAAGGTAATCAAATAGCAGACGACGCAATTGTATCCGTGTCATTCTGCTGCAACTTTAATGAGGACTAAGACTAAATAGAAAATAGAAATCCTGAAATTGTAATATCCCCAACAGTTTGCAAGCACATCAGTGGAAGAACTTTACTTTTTTTTGTTTTTTACCACTCCCACCCTTACTACTAATTTTATGCTGTCTTTTAAGCTGGTCCATGGCAAAAGTACCTTCTAGGTAGGTCTCTAACTGAAGAATAGATCCATAGGCGGGCCTTTTATTCAAAGGCAGTTAATGATTTTTAAATCTTTGTTGTGTTAGAGGCAGTTTAGTGCAGGCTAATGGTGTCTGTGTGCAGGACAAGAACCCCCATGACCAGTCTCCATCGTTGCCAGGTAAGTGATGAGGATGGATTCCTGTTCTCTGAAGGAGAAAGGAAAGAGAAGAAAGGACAGAGCTGTCTTGGAGAAGCAGGCGGCTTGTCGGTGGCTGCCCCAGGGTCTGAGCAATGGCATTATCACTGCTAACCCAGCGTCACTTGGCACGTTCTGGCGTTAGCGTTGGCTCTTCCCCTGCTGACCTTTAGCCTCGCTAAAAAACAGGAGATGACCGAGAGAAAGGAGCATGTCGTGGAAAGGGGTTGGGGGCTGCTCTTTGCAGGGGAGGCCTCCCCGCGTTCGGGACAGGCCGTGGGCAGGAGACGGATCGCCTTGGCGGGGTGTGCGTCAGGGCAGAGCTTGCAGGGCCAGCGGACAGGCCTTTGTAACTTGGTGGTGTTGGGAGAGAGAAGGGCAGGAGGTAGAGATCGAAGGCTCTGGAAGGAGGGCTTGGTCAGAGGTTTCCTTTGCCTCTTGTCGTCCTCCCCGCAAGCGGCACTGCATTGAGATTTGCTAAGGCAGACGGGCGCTTGTGCGGAGAGAGAGGTAACTGTTCCGTTACTGCGGTCGTGAGAGAGCTTGCTTAGCTTCCGTGACGTCCAGGGATTGTAAGCATATGTAAATTGCAGGGAAGAATAATAAGCAACTTAAAGGACGTCCTATATGTGTACTCTAGGTGACACACCTGGCCGTCTGTCTTTAATAAAGACAGAAAAGCCTCAGTTAAGACATTTACTCATGCCTTTGAGTAAATTAATATTGATTTGACATTCGATGAGTGTTTGAATTTTTACTTTCTTTGCACCTGGAGAAAGGACCCCACATTTAGTAAGCTCTTTCACGTGCTAGCGTCTACAGTTAGCCCTTATTCCTTCCATCTGCTTCTAGGAGCACCTGCTGTGTACCAGGGATATTCTCTCTGGGCATCAGGGTGGCTGACCAGGCAACATGGTCCCTGCCCTCTCTGAGCTTACGTTCTAAGGAGAATGCTGTCGCGCAGGAGGAGGTCCTATCTGGCTGTCTGAGGGGCTGGCAATTGGCCAGGAAGTGCTGATTAAAGGAGCTGAAGGCTGAATTCTGCCCGCGCTTCTGGGCTGGGATTGGGGGTGGACTTTACTCTCTGTATCCAAACACAGCCCCAACCTAATTTGTTCTTTCACTATTATTATTATTTTGGTAAGAACACTAAATGTGCGCTGTCTTCTTGACAGATTTTTAAGTGTGCAATCGGTATTGTTATCTGTAGGCACAATGTTATGCAGCAGATCTGTAGAATTAATTCACTTGCATAATTCAAATTTTGTACACTTTGACCGACAACTCCCCATTTCCCCTTCCCCCCAGGCCCTGGCAACTCCCATTCTGTTCTTTGCTTCTGTGAGTTTGACTGTTTTAGATACTTCATCTAAGTAGACTCATGCAGCATTTGTCTCTATGTGATTGGCTTATTTCATGTGGCATAATGTCCTCAAGGTTCATCCATGCGGTCACATACTATGGAATTTCCTTCTTTTTTAAGGCTGGATAATATTCCGCTGTATGCATATACCGCATCGTTTTTATCCATTCATCTGTTGGTGGACATTCAGGTTGTTTCCACGTTTTGGCTTCTATGTGTAGTGCTGCGATGAACGTGAGAGTGGCGATATCTCATTGAGATTCAGGTTTCGATTCTTTTCGATAAAATAAAGCTCTCAGCTCTCCCCGGGACCGTGGCGGCTTTGGTCCTGTGGCTGGTCTTGTGGCCATGAGATGGAGTGAAGGCGCCACCTCCTCTCACTTCTGCAGTGGGTGGTGGAAGTCCTTCCCGCCACCAGGCAAGGTGCTTTCACACCTCCAAATCTCAGTGCCAAAAAAACCTGTGTCCGGACCAGCTTTCCCGGGAGGCCTGTAGGGAAATGTGATCCTCAAATCCAGCTTGAAGCCACGGCTGATCTTCTGTGGGGCTCGCATTACTTAAAATTTGGCCTAGAGAGGCCGGAAGCTGGAGCTTATGGGGCCCCGCATGGTGCATGCGTGGAGCAGCTCAGGACCCGGGAGCTTGGCCTGGGCCGTCCTGGTCTGTGATATATGTCATTCTCAGTGCCAGGAGCCGCAGCGGCATCTCAGGTGAGGAACGGGGAGAGGGAGGAGCCCAGGAGCTGGAGGCGAAAATCGCAGTTGGAGAATCCAATTTTTCATATGGTAACAAAACAATACATTTGTGTATTCCCATAATATCCCTTCAGTTTCTTGGGGTCTGGAGTTGCATCTATTTTTAAAAACACTTGGACCAATAACTCTGCTTTATGCAGACCAACTGGAGGGTCTCCGGCTTGGAGATTTAATGTAAAATAAACTCCAAATGGGGTGGCACACAGCATGGTGGCCTGCAATCGTAGACAAGCAATTTTTCTTAAACAAGCTGAGGGATTGTTATAAATGATCACCATGTTTGCTTCTGTCCTGGAGCAAAGGGCTTTTTGTGAACTGGGGAGTTGGGTGGGGGCTGGGGGGTGAGAAGGTGAGACTAATCCAGCCTCCTGCCTGCTCCTGGCGAATGCCAGCTGGTAGCCGGCCGGCCCGGGGTAGGGAGGCTGCCCAGAGGGGGCTTTGGGGAAGCCGAGTCCTTTCCCCTGCTGCATGTCCTGGAGGATCCTCTGTGCAACAAGACCGTGGGTTCCTGGCTCTTTGGAACGGGGCTCAGAAGGCTTAAATTTGGCGAAGAAGCTCTGCGTCTTGCAGATTAGTTTGCTCATGGCTCAGGAGGTGATCTCTGAGGCACGGCAAATTGGAAAGCTTTGCTCTGTCTGTCTCCTGTGGGTTTAGAGCCCTGCCTTTTGCCGTCTAAAACCTACTTGTTTTTGGAAGAGGTTCTCCCACTGAGAATCACAGCCACCTGCTTAAGCCCTGGCAACTGAAAAGGACGTGTCCCTAGGACCCCTGCCAAAGGGTCCCCAGCCACAGGCTGTCCCGAGGACTGGCTTAATCTGTGAAGGTTATCAGCGTTCTCAATCAGCAGTTTGTATTGAGCAAGTGTCTTTTATTCCGATAGCGCTTTAAAAGTGGCAGGGCTCTTTTTCATTCGTTTATAATAGGGTCTCCACTCTGCTGTTCCCAGCCTTTTTTTTCTGGAACATTCTGTCGTCTGCGCTATGTCTGTCTGTCTCAGGGCTTTGAAATATTTTCCAGGATCCTTTTAAACTCCTTCTTTTTTTCCTTCCCTGGGATCCCCCAAGCAGAAGGAACTTTTGAGAGACCACACTTTTCTCTCTGCCCCAATTCTCTGGTCATTGTCTCAAGAAATAACACATCAGTTGTCTCCAGGTCCAGGAATTGTGCTTGGCCAGTGAGGCGGATATGAATTAATCATCTCAGAGAATCCCCCTAAATGTCAGGTTGGAATCATTCCAAGACGCCGGGAGTGCAGGGAAGGTTACACTTCTTTGTTTAAGTCAAATTAAATCCAGTTCAAGGCCCCATCTGCCGCGATTAGAGGTTGGTCCCAAATTAGGAGTTCTTGGGGCTCCCCCCTCCAGGTTATGCAAGAACCTTGGGCCTTACGAGTCCCGCAGAGACCCCTCTGTGTGCGGCAGCTGCTGTGCTTCAGTAGGAATTCTCTTGCCCACCTCCGCCGAGGCCAGCAGAGGCCACGGGAGGTTGGGTGGCTCCACTTTTTGCCAAGCAGGGCCACCGTGAGCCTTGGCTGGGTGGCAAAGCCATAGCATTTGGTGCCCGGTCCTCTTGGCCTCCACACCCCTTCTGAGGCTCTGCTACCTCAGCGTTGCTGCACCTGATCAAGTTCAGGCCCCTGCCCCCAAGACACGCTACCTTTGTCTTTTCCAGACCACGGAAGAGCCAGCTCCCCCAGCACGAGGCCTCTCTCCTCTTTGACCAGGCCCCAGGCCTCTCTGCTAAGTCAGCTTAGAGACCCTGGGAATGCAAGGACCTCAGGCAGGGAATCCTCCTTCAGGGCAGCCAGGCCACTTCTCCTTCCTGCCCCGAACCTTGAGAGAGTTATTGGCTCCCCTGAAGGGGTGAATACTAAAAATATCAAGTATTTGCTGGAATACATGAAAGGCTGGCTGTCTTCCTGGGACAAAGTGAAAGTAACTTTCTTTCGTTTCTGATGAGTCTATAAGGTACAAGTTAATTTTTCAACAGATTATTCTGCTGACTTAAATTCTCAATAAATCACCCTGCAAACACGGTTCTCCTCCTGAAGGAGGTGCCATCTCTGTTTTCCCGGGGAGGACACTGCAGGGCAGAAATCAAGGGCCTGCCCCGAGTCACACCGTCGGTGTCAGAGCTGGATGCCAATTCCACACTCTCTCCAGCCCCACAAACAGTCTGAGCTTCAGGGGAAAGGGAGAGAGAGAGTACCTGTCCCTGCCCCTGGGCTCGGGACCTTTCCGAGAGGATCAAGAGTAAACCCTGAACGGTTCCGTTGAGAGCCAGCAGTGGTACGGTCAGCACCGCCACGCCCGCGTCCTTCCGCTTGCTTTTTCGTTTGTTGTTGTCGTTGTTTGCTTTTCATTAGGCGGTGGGCTCTCTGGGAGCAGGGGCTGCAGGCTGTTTGCTCTTGAGTCCCAGCAGGGGCGGCAGATGCACAGTCACCGTTTGTGGAACGTGGGAACGAACGACTGAGGCTCCAGGAGTTTGGGAAGCCAAGCCCTGAAGGATGGGCATTCCGTGGACAGGTCGTGTGGAGTGACAGGAAGCCGTCCAGGCTGCTGGCGAGTGGCAGGAGAGGAGGAGGCCGAGCCTGCCTGGAGCGTAGTAACAGCTTCCTTGAGACATAATCACATACAGTACGAGTCCCTCGTTTAAAGCACACAATTCAGTGGTTTTAGTATATTTGCGGAGTTGTGCAACCGTCACTACAATCAATTCTAGAACATTTCAATCACCCTAGAAAGAAGCCACACACTCCTTAGCTGTCACCCCAACCATCCCATTTCCCCCCAGCCCTGGAAGCCCCCAATCTGCTGTCTGTCTCTATGGCATTACCTATTCTGGACATTTCCTAGGAACAGGATCACACAACGCGTAGCCTTTCTTGCGCTTAGCGTCATGCTTTCCGGTTCGTGCCTGTGGCTGAGGCGTGTGGCCGTGCTGCCTCCCTTTCTCTTGCTGAGCGATGCTCTCTGCTGTGGGCAGAGATCAGAGCATCCCGAGGGCAAACTCAAGGGAGGCACCGGGACGCCTAATGTGAAGCTATTTGAGCAGGACCTTGAGCTAATCAAGTTGCGGTTTTAGGAAGATCAGTCTGACTGCAGGATAAAGCGAAAGGGAGCGTCTGGAGGCAGAGACCTGCTGGGAGTCCTTGGGCTTCCCGGAGGGAGGCCACGAAGGTCAGGACCAGCAACGGCCAGAGAAGCATGAACAAGGGAGGTGTTGAGGAGAACTCACCAGCGGGACCTCCTGTCACATGCATGGGGGCCAGAGAGAGAGCTCTGGCATTTCTGGCCCGGCAGCCCGGGGCCCGGGCAGAGAGTCGTGCGGCTGCTGAGGTGAAGGGAAGAGAGCGTTTCCACCTGCACCTTGCCCTGGGGAGTGTTGGCAGGTGCGGGGTTCCGTTGCCTGTTGGGCTCTGGGGGGACGATCTTGGAGACAAAGGCTCCTTCCTTGAGGACGCTGCCCTTGAGAGAGAGCAGATCCACTGCAAGGCAGGCCCCTGGGACAGTAGAGCATCTGTGACGGACACTCAGTGAGTCGTTGCCCAGGGAGGCGGGACAGGCAGGATGGTCCAGGAGGGCTTGCTGGGGGGCAGGAGCCAAGCGCTCCCTGAAGGCTGGATGAATATTCCAGACCCAAACCAGGCAAGGAGCAGGAGCACTGGACAGGAGAGAGGCGATGTGGGTCAGGCCCTGTTGTCGGAACCTGCAACCTGCAGGGAACCTTAGAGAACAGGTGGGCAGCCAGAGTGGCGTCTACAGAGGCACAGCATGGCAGTAAACACAGCACGTTCTACGTACTTATACTGGCTTGGCGCCAGTCGGGTTATGTTGGCGCCAAGCACTGGGTTAAGCTTTTTTATGCACATCATACCATTTACTCTTCGTAACAGGCTACCACATAGACTGTTTATTATTACAACTTTACAGATGTGGAGACCAAGGTTTAGAGAGGTCATGTGCTCACCCTAAGTCACATATCTAAGGCGGAGCCTGGATTCCTAAAAAGTTTTCATTTGGGTGTAACAGAAGTCAGTAATAGTTACAGCATGTTTTAGACAGGACAGACGTACTCTGCCAGTGAGTCTAGGAAGCTTCTGGAGATCTCTTCCTTCCTTCCTTCCTTCCTTCCTTTTCTTCTTCTTCTTCTTCTTTTTTTTTTTTTTTTTTTTTTGAGAGAGGGTCTAGCTCTGTCACCCATGCTGGAGTGCAGTGGCATCATCATAGCTCACTGCAACCTCCAACTCCTGGGCCCAAGTGACCCTCCTGTCTCAGCCTCTCGAGTAGCTGGGACTACAGGCGCACCAGAGATGAGATTTCAATTCAACAAACATTAATCAAGGGCTGGGCGTTTGGGATACAAAGCTGAGTGAGACACACTCCTAACCTGGGAGTCCTGGGTGCACATTAGAAGGACACCTCCTCCACCCGTACACGGCCTGCCATCCCTCTGCAACTCCATGCCGGTCAGCAAATGCTTGGGGACCAGTGGGCGCTGGCCTGCGGAGTTCCCTCCCTTTCACACCGGGCAGAGTGGGCGTCTGAGCACAGACACAGAGGGGACACAGCACGGGTGAGGTTCAGGACCCTCAGTGAGTCGTTGGTGTGGCCGGAGGAGGGAGCTCGGAGGGCAAGCTAGGATGCTGTTGAAAACACAGGTGAGAGATGGCGGGTGGACCAGGTGTGGCAGGGCAGCTCTGTCCCCTGTCCCCTCGGAGGAAGTTTCCTGAACTCTCTCTGCTCCCTGCTCCCCGGTTTCCAGCACAATGGGGCTTCCCAGGTAATGTTCTCCTCACCTGCTCCGCAGGCAGCTGCTGCCTCCTCCAGCTCCTGGGCCTGTTTTGCCCAGTCAGGGCCATTCAATTCTGCATGAAGGCGCTAAATGGGTCTCCAGCAGCTCCAGAGAAAGATCCATTTAAACTGTGCGCTATGGGGAGGAGGCTCTGGGAGGAGCAGCCCTCACTGAGTTCCTGCATTTTGCAGCCTTCTGGAGTTGAGCAGCTTGTAGAATTTCAAGCCACAATTTGTATTCAAATGAAGGTCATTTGAAAGGTGTAACATAGTAAACAGCCATTATTTCATTTTGATGGTGGCACTAAAATTATAGTGTTGGTTGAATTATTTTAGTGTAGGACCATTACCGTCTCCCTAAAACACTTAGAGGGGTTCTTAGGACGCCGCTACAATCCTAAAATTAGAAGAAAATTAAAAGTCACAAAGCTGTGGTGGTGGTGGGGTAGTTGGGGGAGAGGACCCCTGGCGCGGGACATGGTCTACGTCCCCTCACTGAGGTATCCCTGCTTGCCATGGCTGTCTGAGGGCTCAGCGCCCCGTGCGCAGGTGAAGAAGGGCGCATCTTAGTGCTGTGAATTGTGGGACACGGAGGAACGCTCCCCACCCATCCCTCTGTCATTCAAGTCCTTAAAGGAACCTTACTCCCTTGGGCTCTTCTTCCAGAGAAGGGGTGCAGAGGCAGCAGCGCTTATGGGGGAGTCCTGCCGGAAGCACTTGCTGGAGCGCTGTGCGTCCTTTCTCAGAGGGTGAGGTCAAGGGCAGGTACTGTCTTGCCCGATGGGCACTTACCATTCTGCTACCACCTGACATCCAGAATCCTCCCCCTCCTTCCGTAGGCCTGGGACTTCTCTCTCTGGGCAGCCGAGGATGGAAGAGGCATTAGCTGCGCTGAAGTCATGGGGTCCCAGTTAGGGTCTCTGCACTGATGGCGGTAGCACCAAGAGTCCTGAGCCGGTGCAGCAACAGACCCAGGAGGGACTTAAAGATCTTCATCCTTCATGGTGCAGACCCAGAAATCGAGGCCCCAGAGGGATGTGGCTTCTGTCAGGTCACACGGCCGGTCCTAGTAGACACGAGACTAAGCCTAGAACCTTGGGCCTCTTCTGCCATCAGTGGGTGTGTGGTTCCCTTGTCTGAAGCCCTTGGGGTCAGTTGTGTTGCAGAATTCGGAATTCTTTGGATTTCAGAAGAGTAATCGCGTGCATACGGTATAAGCAAACACAGTGATGTGTCCACAGTGAACCACGTCAAAATTCACACAAGGGGGATAAATAAGGACAAGAATGTATGTCAGTTCAGATTAAGTTTTGCCACCAAAAGGTACCAAATTTAAGAAAACAAGTTTGGATTCCTGGAACTTTTTGGATTTTAGAATTTCTAATAAAAGACGTGGCCATGTCTCATAGTAACACATGCTTCTTGAAGAAAAGTTGAAAAGTTCAAAATGTACTTAGAAGAAGGCGGCAATTGCTCCCCTTATTCACTTCCTAAGTGTCTGAAGTACTTCTCTCATGACCCAGTGTCCTTCCTCAAAGTCACAGGCAGCAGGGCCCGGGGCTCCAGCTCCCTGTCTCCCCGGGAGGGGGTGGGGTGGGGTGGCAGAGTGGGGCTCTGGGCTCCTCCCCAGGACCCCTCCCAGCCACCTTTGCCCTTACTCTCTGCGGGAATCCTCACTCAGCTCTGTGTGCACATTGGCCCTGGTGAGGTGTTGGCCATGGAGGGGCGGCAACAGGGGTCGCCCCTGCCTCAGTAGCCCCAATTCACAGCTTGGTGGGACCAGGACTGTTGGTCTTGCTTGTGGGCTTAATGTCATCCTCCCTGAGGTGGAGGGTGGAGGGTGGAGGGGGAGATTATTCCACTAGACGACTTTGGAGTCCTTTCTGGCGGGGTCGGGTGGTGAGCTCTGAGGCTGCCCTGTGAAGGCTTACGTTGATGGTTCGTGCTCTAAAACTCTGCCCGGGCTTTGGGAACAGTCCCCAGGTCCTACAGAGTGTTCCAGGTCGTGGGTCCTGATTGCTGTCTTTATCCTGTGTTATTCTCCCCTAGGGCAGGTTGTCCAAATGTGAATTCCAGAAAGAATCCATCCGAGAATATGTGTGGGGAAACCTGTATTTCTGGAAACTTGTCCTGTCTTGCCACTGTGGTCTTAGAAAACATACTCGTTTTCAGAAAGAGCTAGTTTCTAAGTCCCGGGTGGCCCCCTCTGCTCCACCCACCCAGCCTCCCCTCCTCCACGTTCCCTCTACCTCCCTCCTGCTAGGAAGTCTCAGCTGAAATCTCACCCCCAAACCTGCCAGGCACCCCGTCACAATCTGTCTCTACACTCTATGCTTTTCCTTTGCAATACTTACCACAAATGGTCTTTATGTATTTTAGTGTTTTGTTCGTCTTATTTCATATTTATCTTCAAAAAGCGTCATGAAGGCACGTTCTATAACTGATTTGTTCATTGCTATAGCCCGACGCCTGGTACGTGGTGGGCACTCAATAAGTGTACCTATTATTGCATGGATGGATGGTTGGATGGATGAGTGGGTGGGTGGGTGGGTTGGCAGATGGATGGGTGGGTGGGCAGATCACAATACCAGGCACTACTGGGGCATTCCATGAAAATTAACTAGATGTTTCAAAACGTCCTAGGCTCGTTCTACATTAGGCAGCTCTATTCTGACTCTTTTGGCCACAAGTTACAGAAAACAGCTCAATCCAGCTTGAGGAGAAAACAGGGAGCTTATTGTTGAGGGTGCAGAAATGTCTCACAGGAAAGCAGGCTTCAGGTGGGACTCGGAGCGGGGGCCGGGAGGCCATCCGGACTCTCTGCATCTTCTGCCTCGGCAGTGTCATGGTCCCCGGCTGATGGCCGGGTTCAGGCCAGCCACCGAGCAAACGACTCGCAGGCCTTCAGGCCACGCCACGTTCCTGGGGAAGAGAGCTTGGTGCCATCTACTGCCAGGGGACCAGGGTCACACATCTGGACTGGGGGGGGGGGGATGCTGCTATGATGCGTGTGGGGGTCACTTTCCAGAGAAAGGCATCCTTGTGTCTATGGCACCAGTTTCATGTAGACTGCTCTATGGATCTTATTTCCCGTTTTGGCTGAACTTCTTACATCCCATTTGACGACCACCTGGCCCAGTGCCTGTTGGGTCCCAGGCCTGGGGAAGCCTGCGCCCACCGCCAGGCTCTGCCCTACGCTGCAAGCTGGGAAACCTGCCCGTTTGGAGCCGCGAGCGCCGGGTGCAGGGCTGGGCCAGGCTGGTTTGGGCAAGGAACTGCAGCAGCAGCTACCATGGCCCCTCAGTAAAGGCTCCCTGGGTTTGCTCCAGAGAGCTGTCCCCGGCCGGTCAGATGGCCACAGTGAAGCAGGAGGAGCTGGCATCTCAGCTCCTCCGGTGATCTCCGCTCTTCTCCCCGTCTGGTTTTGCAACAGGCCACGGACGTGCTGCCATTTTCAGAACAGAAATTTTCTCCACGAAAAGAAAGAAACCCCTTTATGCACTTTTACAGTGCAGAATCTAATTTAGGTTTCAATAAGGGAAAGAACCATTATATCACCCTACTTCAGTGCTTTTTGTCATTATGTTATATTTAAAAAAATACTTCCATCGGGGACCCGATATACACTTACAATCTCTCTGCATTTATTTTCTTTTAAGAACACATATAATAAAACTCAAAGTTAATAGCATGAAAATAATTTCTACAATAACAGTTGTAGCAAATCTTAGAATTGCCAGGGTGAAGGTGGCTAGACAGAGTGAGGCAATTACGTCTATTATTAGCGGCGCGCGGGGAGGATTGATGTACGGTGGGCTGTGTGTAAGCAGAAGCCTTCAGACGTGAACTACATTTTAATAGTGGAATTCTCATAGATTATAACTCCCTTCATTAACATTTTCACACATCGCTGACTAACAAATGAGGAGAGAGGCCTTCTGCACTCGTAGATTTATTATGCTTGGAATGCTTTCTGCACCTCTGTGTATGGGCAGGAGCTGCGTCTTCTAACCTCTGACTGTGGGAGGATTAACTCTTTCTGGGCTGACCTGTTTCCTTCAGACACAGAACATTCCGGAAACACAGGCTTGCACTTTAAGACTTTTAGGAGGTCACTCCTGGGGACAGTCCTCCTGCTTGCCCTCTGTGGTCTTTCCCTGCATTTCCCTAGTTCGCACCTGCAGGTGGATCAGAGGATGGAGAGACCAGACCTGGGCTCCACCTGTCCGTTGCCACATCTCACGCCGGCAGGGCATCCTCTTCCCCAGGACCTTCCCTGCTTGGGCACCTGTGTTGCCAGGTGGGGTGTGGCATCCATCAGCATCAAAAGATGGTCGTTTGAAGCAAAGATTAGATCTCTTCTTAGCAAGAGGAGTAAAGTGGTCTTCTGCCCCCAGAGAAGGAGGGGCAGCATCTAAGCTGTGACAGAGGGAGTTCTGGGGAGGGCTTGCTGGGCAGAGAGAGGGAGGTGGACCCTCTGGTCAGGATCCAGGTGAACTGCCTGCCCGTGTGCAGGGCCTTGTCCTGTTTTACAAAGGCGTTAGCTGCTGCGGCGCCTGCCCTGGAGGGTTTGCAGTCGAAGGAGAGGGAATAGGGAGGAAGCAGTCTCCGCGGTATATCCAAACTGAGAGCGTGAGTGTGGGGCACGTGGAGAGGTGCCATCTTCCGGGGACCCCATCAGCCAGGGAGGCCTCCTGGAAGTGTCTGCAAGTCCTCGGATTCCAAGAAGGTGGTTCTTGGTGGTCATTGGTACCTGGCACCAAGTGGGTTACAAGGGCACTGTGGATGTGAGTTCATGCAGGGAAACCCTCCTCGGCCTTAGGAGCAGTGGGGTGAGCTTTCAGCCCACTCTCCCTGATGAAGGACCCCTGCTGCTTTCTTTTGGGGACACAACCCTTGGCGACTCAGGGGCCAATATTCTATGAACTGGCTCTCTGAAAGCTTTCCTGATGCTTATGGGGCTCCCGACGGCGTGTGAGACCCCGGGGCCAGCCTGGTCCTGTGCTCACTTGCGTGTCCCTGACTTCGGCTGAGTACTTTGGTAAACTTTTCAAAGTGATCTAACCCGGGGGTTCCAAGCCTGTCTGCTCATCACCTGGGGCAACTTTTAAAAACTAGTGACATGCCAGAGCCCACCCTCAGACACTATTTTAAATGGTCTGGGGTGGGGCTCAGACATCGGTATTATTTAAAAGCTTCTCAAATGATTCTAGGGTCCAACCAGGTTGAGGACCACTGAAGACGTTTGGGCAGGTGACCTGGCCCTCAGGTGAATGAGCTGGCAGAATATAAGTCCGACCAGAACAAGCAATTAGGCTGTGGGCAGATGGGGGTGTGTTTACAAAGCCCTCACTGTCCCTTTCTGTCCTTTGTGGCCTGCAGGTACTCACTGCTATTGCGCATAATGCGGAGGCACGGGAGCAAATCCTGCAGGTCGGTGTGGGAAGGGCTGCTTTGCTCTTGGTCCCAGGAATCCAGGTTCCTCTTTTCTCCCCGCCACTCCTTCCTTCCCGCTCCATTCCCAGTCTGTGCTGCGTTCTGCCCACCCCCTCCTCCTGGTCCCTGGGTGAGAATCACCTGCAGGCAGAGCTGGCATCTGTGATCTTTGATCTCCTCCAGGCACTCTGGAGGGCCCAGCAGCTCTGTTTGACTCCAGGGCCCTGTCCGCAGCAGGAGCTGGTCTGCTTCCCACCCCGCCTCCCTGGGAACATTATCCCTTAAATAAAATCAATAGACCCAGGGCATGCTTGGAATCTAGAAGCTAATCGTGCACCAGTTCCATTTCCATGTCAGAGTTCTCCTAGTGGCTGCCACTGGCTGTGCAGCAGTGGGGTATGGGAGTGAGTCTGTGGGCCAGGGCTTGCAGAGGGTCCCCAGCAGGCTGGGGAGGTGGGGTGTGCTGGACCGCCCTGCGGGGAAGGGGACCCGGGGTGCTCCGGAAACTGGTGCTGGCCTTCCTTGCGCTGCACAGGCCTCCATCCGGCATCCTGGCACCCCATCAAGTGTTAAGGAGTGCAGGAGGCAGACCTAATGAAAACCCAGTTTCATTTTGCATAATCAGGCGCTATTGAAATGATCCTTTCAGTGCTGCGTGCTGCAAATTAACAATCTGACTTACATACAATAAAAACCCGAGTATTGTACAAAGCGATACTTCTTAGGTGGTGGATACACAGATGGAAATTCGTTTAATGAACTACAAGTCCCCGAATGGATTCTAAACTTCTTGTAATTACCCTGGAAAGAACCCCAGTAGAAACAGAAAAAGCCTTTTGTACTCCCCACCCCGGCTTCAGGGCCACAGTTTTCTCCATCTTCAAGGTTGCCGTGTCGGAAATGAGCATCTTTATGCAAAGAGTTCTTTGAGGCCATCCACGTGGTGGGGTGGGGCCACCTGTAACTTAGCAAACTCCGTTCCCCCTCCCCAGGTTCTGAAAATAGTGTGACTTGTAAAGGTTTTGGTGCCGAACCAAATGTGTCTTCAATGGGATTGTAAAGAGTTTAACCGTAACCCCGGTATCAGCCAGCGAATAGTCTGGCTGGCTGCCGGAAGGACTCGGGGGGACCAGGTCTTTGTAGCTCTGGGCTGAGCCGATCCGAGGCAGTGATGACTCAACCCTGCTCCTAGGAGTTTTCTTGGAAAGATGGCTTCTTGGGAAACCATCGGAAGAGTTCCTCTAGGCCTGGAGCTACTTTCCCCTTTGATGAGGCAGGAGGGACAGGGGAGAGGACAGGGTGGAGGTGCCTTGGGCAGACAGGAGCAGAACCAGGTTCCAAGACTCAGGTGAGCCGTCAGGGGGAACCATTTGGGACCGGCCTCTTCCAAGGGGACAGCTCCACGGAAGAGGGTTAGGAACAGATGGGCATCCACAGAGTGCCACACTCGATAAGTATCACAACCTGCTCCATATTTATTATGGGCAACAATTTGACTAACGGGGAATTTAGATTAATAACATTCAGGCCAGAGAAGTAATTTCCTTTGAGAAAGCGATTTACGTGCGCTCTGCCAGAGAGAGCCGTGGCTGCTCTCTTGTCGTGTCAGCTCGAATAATGAAGTTGAAAATAACATGGAAGGTTAATAGGTCCAACTTATCTCTTTAGAACTGAAAAGGAAGATTTACAGTGTGGAGGCTGTTTTGCATATTTCCAGTGGGAATTGAAAGTTTTCTTTCCCCCCCAAACAAGATTTATGAGAACCCACGGTTCAAGGTATCTGCTCTGTTATTGCTCCTAAGTGAGGCAGTAAACCTCTTCATTTGGGTGGATGCTCTCGGCTCTAAAGAGAGCCGTCTTTCCCCAGGTCACTGGTGGGGCGTGTACTGGAGGGCTGCCACACCGGTGCTACCGCTGACTTTGAAAGGGAAGTCTGCCGCGTTTGACTCTGGAAGGTCACATCATTGGTTTGGTTTAAACACCTCTGCCACCTGGATTTTTCCAAACATTCTTTTGATTTCTTTTGTTGTCATTTACTGCCCCATGAACTTGGTGGGTTGGCCTTGGGCTTGAGGAATAGAGGGAAACAGCGCTGGGTCAGAGCCGGGAGATTGCTGGAGGGGAGCGGCAGCGTGGCCTGTGGATTCCAGGCAAGAAGTGGACGGAGTGGACCCTTCTGGCTCTTGTCTGCCCCTGTGTGAGCTTGAAAGTGCTCCCAACGCTTCTGCTGACATCTCGTTGGCCAACTCTGTCTGCAGAGAGTCTGGGAGGCGCGGTCCCTCACTCAGCTCCTTCCCGCCCACGGTAATGCTGGAGCCTGTTGTTTAGGAGGGACGGAGAGTGGGTACGGGTAGGCCTCCAGCAGTCTTTAGCCCAGGTTCATGTATTTTTACTCCTTCTTGTTTTCTGTTAAAGGCAAACTATAAAATTCCCGTGAAATATTGCTCTTACTGTGCCCCACGATGTTTTTTGTCTCCCTCCAACATTATATTGAAATATTTCAAATGTAGAGGAGGGTGGAAAGAATTGCACAGCTATATATACACATATGTATCTCCATCATTCAACATTTTGTTATATTTGTTTCTTCACATATTAATCCATGTACTGGTTCATCAGTCCATCTTAGTTTGGTACATTTCATGGTCAATTGAAATATAGTATTTAATATAGCCTAAATATTCCAGCATGCATATTATGAACTGTTCATTTACTGTTTGAAGTAAATTGTAGCCGTGAAACTCTAGTCCTTTGTAACCTATATGGTATTTCCTTTAGTTCTACTCTTTTGTCTTGCCCAAGATTTGTTTTTCCATCGTGAGTGTTTCAGGCTGGAGACAAGGATGACATAGGGACACCTGTGTGCGTAGACAGTGAAATGCGCAACCTTAAGTGCGCCATAGGATGAGTTTTGGCAAATACATCCGCCCATATAACCCCAGCCCCTATTGAGACACAGAACATTTCTATTACCCCAAAAGGTTCCCTTTTGTCTCTTCTCAGTCAATACTCCCCTACCCTGGCCAACCACCATTCTGACTTTTTCCGCCATAAATTATTTTTACTAGTTCTAGAACTTCATATAAATGAATTCATATAATATGTGCAGGAAGTCTTCCTTCGTTCAGCGTATTTTTGAGATTCATTTATGTCGTTGTATCAGTAGTTTTTCTTGTTGTTGAGAGTAGTATTCCATTGTATGAATGTGCCATAGTTTGTTTATCCATTCATTCATGGACAACTGGTAGGTTTCCAGTTTTCGACTATTATGAATAAAACTGCTGTGAATATTTTGTGCAAATCTTTTTTGGAGATGTGTGTTTTTATTTCTTTTGGGTAAATGCCTAGGAGAGAATTGTTGGGTGCTATATTTTCTTTCTTTTAAAAGAAACTGCCAGACTTTTTTCCCCCTAAAGCAATTGTGTCATTTCCACCAGCAATGTATGAGGGTTCCAGTTGCTCTGCATACCAGCTGACATTTAGTGTTGTCACTCTGTTTAATTTTAGCCATTCTGATGGGTGTATAGTGGATCTCATTGTGGTTTCAACTCATGTTTCCCTGATGACTAATGATTTTTCATGTGCTTATTAGTCATTCATATATCTTCCTTTGTGATTGTCTGTTCCAATCTTTTGCCCATTAAACCTTTTGAATTTTCTTTTTGTTAGCTTGTAGGAATACTTAATATAATCTAGATACAGTTCTTTGTTAGCTGTATGTTTCACAAATATTTTCTCTTTTTATAATGGTATCTTTTCATGAGCAGAAGTTCTTAATTTTGATGAAGTTTAATTTATCACCTTTTTCCCTTTTATGGTTATTGCTTTTCATGTCTTGTTTAAGGAATCTTTGCTTACCCCCTTGTTGCAAAGATATTCTCCTATGTTTTCTTCTGGAAGCGTTCTAGTGTTAACTTTTATATGTAGGTCTATTATTCATCTCAAATTAATTTTGTGTATGGTGTAAGGTAGGAGAGGACCTTGTTATTATCTATACTGATGTCAAGTTCTTTAGTACCATTTGCTAAAAAGACGTTCCTTTCCCCATTGGATTGTTTTGGCACCTTTGTCTAAAATTAATTGACAAAGGTGGGTCTATTGTGGGCTCTATTCTTTTCCACTAATCTAGTTGTCTGTCCTTACGCTTGTACTTCACTGTTTTGATTACCGTAGCTTTATAATACATCTTGAAGTCAGGCCAATTTTGTTATTTTTCAAAATGGATTTGGTTGTTCTATATTCTACTTCCTTTACATTTCCATATAAATTTTTAGAATCAACTTGTCAATTTCTATTAAAAATCCTGTAGGTATTTTCACTGGGATGGTGTTAAACATATAGATCACTCAGAGAGATTTAGATCACTTAAAATATTGAGTCTTCCAATCCACAGAGACGGTATACCCCTCTATTTCTTTAGGTCTTTAATTTCCCTCAGTAATGTTTTATAGTTCAGTGTAGAGCTTTTGCATGTCGTATGTTAAACTTATTCTTAGGCATTTTATATTTTTTTACACTATTGTTAAAACCTCCAATTAAGATAATGGATTTATCTATTTCTCTCTTTACTTCTGTCAATTTTTGCTTCTTGTCATTTGAAAGTGTTATTAGGCACATGCATGTTTATGATTGTAATGCCTCCCTTATTAATTGCCCCATTTATCATTATGAAATGTCTCTATTTCTGGTAACGCTATTTGGCCTTAAGTATACTTTATATAGCTACTCCAGCTTTCTTATGCTTATAGTTTATATGGTGTATTTTTTTTCATCCATTACTTTTGTTAAAATATGTTTCTTGTAGACAGCATATAGTTTGGTCTTGTTTTTTTCATACATCCTGACAGTCTCTGCTTTTTAATTTTAGAGAGTTTAGTGTATTACACTTAATATAATTATTGATAGGGTTGGATTTAGATCTACCATGTTGATATATATTTTCTGTTTGTCTCATCTGTTTTTTATTGCTATTTTAAAACATAGAATGTTTTAAAAGAATTTTATTTTTAATTTGTCCACTTGTTTTTTAGCAGTGCTTCTTTGCATGTTTTGCATTTTTTTGGGTGGTCACACTAGGGAGTATACTATATAGTTTTAACTTTTCACAGTCTATGTATAGTTAATATTTATACCACTTCTTGTAAATTATTAACATAATAATCTTGCAACTATGTAGTTTAATTTATCTCCACTCCTTTGTGCTATACTTGTTATATGTATTACATTTATATATATTATAACCCCCTTAGTGCATTTTTCTTTTTTAGCTTTAAATAGCCATGCATATTTTATGAAAGTAAGGAAAATGATATCTTTTATAATCAAACACATTTTGAAGTATCTGTGTTCCTTCCTGAAAACAGAGGTCCCATTGTATTATTTTCCTTCAGTGTGAAGAATTTCATTTAATTTTATTCATAGGGAAGATTTGCTGGTGGTGAATTATATTTTATTTTTCTCAATATGTCTTTATTTTGCCTTCATTATTTGTAGATGTTGTCATTGGGTATAGAATTCTGGATAGACAGTGTTTTTTCCTTTTAGTACATTAAAGATGATGTTTTCCTCTTTTCTGACCTCTTGTCTTTGAAAAGAAGTTGTGTAGCATTTTTTTTGTTATTCCCGTTATATAATGTGTTGTTTGTGGTTAACTTTCAGAATTTTCCCTTTATCTTTGCCATTATTCACTTTGACCGTGATGTGCCTAGGTATTTTGTTTGGGGTTTGCTGAGCTTCTTGGTTCTGAAAATCTATGTCTTTCAACAAATTTGGGAAAATTTTGCCATTTTTCTGCACTATTCTCATTCTCTTCTTCTGAGACTTCAGTTATGCATATATTTGACCTCATATTATTATTGTTATTTACAAATCACTGAGGCTTGTTACTTTTTTCAAACATTTTTCCATTTTTCAGATAGATCAGGATTTATCAATCCCAGCACTATTGACATTTTGGGCCACATCATTATTCACTGTGTGTGAGAAGTGTTTCTTATGCATTGTAGGGTATTTAGCAGCATCCTTGAACTCTACCAATAAATGCCAGTAGCATAGCCCCCCAGTTGTGACAACCAAAAATGTTTCCAGACATTTCCAATGTCCCTTGGGGGACAAAATCACCTCCACTTGAGAATCGCTGAGATAAATCAATAGAAATTTATCCAATCTTCACATACACTAACTCTTCTGTCACCGCCAATCCAGTGAATACATTTCAATTTTTTTTTTCTTTTTTTGAGACAGAGTCTTACTCTTTTGCCTGGGCTAGAGTGCCGAGGCGTCAGCCTAGCTCACAGCAACCTCAAACTCCTGGGCTCAAGCAATCCTTCTGCCTCAGCCTCCCAAGTAGCTGGGACTACAGGCATGCGCCACCATGCCCGGCTAATTTTTTCTATATATTTTTAGTTGTCCAGCTAATTTCTTTATATTTTTAGTAAAGACAGGGTCTCGCTCTTGCTCAGGCTGGTCTCAAACTCCTGACCTTGAGCGATCCGCCCGCCACGGCCTCCCAAAGTGCTAGGATTACAGGTGTGAGCCACCGCGCCCGGCCTCGTATTATTTCTTTATAGAAATTCTACATCATTTTCTCTTCTCTTCTCTTCTCTTCTCTTCTCTTCTCTTCTCTTCTCTTCTCTTCTCTTCTCTTCTCTTCTCTTCTCTTCTCTTCTCTTCTCTTCTCTTCTCTTCTCTTCTCTTGCCTTGGTCTGTCACCCAGGTTAGAGTGCAGTGGTGTCATCATAGCTCACTGCAACCTCATACTTTTGGGCTCAAGTGATCCTCCTGTGTCAGCCTTCCAAGTAGCTGGGACAACAGGTGTGCACCACCGTGTCTGGCTAATTTTTCTATTTGTTGTAGAGATGTGGGTCTCGCTCTTGCTCAGACTGGTCTTGAACTCCTGGGGCTCAAGTGATCCTCCTGCCTCAGCCTCCCAAAGTGCTAGGATTACAGGTGTGAGCCACCACACCCAGCCATTCTCTT
>CAUYRT010042715.1:0-29555 GCA_963574885.1 Lepilemur ruficaudatus | reverse complement strand
CTAAAAATATATATAAAAAATTAGCCGGACATGTTGGCACATGCCTGTAGTCCCAGCTACTCGGGAGGCTGAGGCAGAAGGATTGCTCGAGCCCAGGAGTTTGAGGTTGCTGTGAGCTAGGCTGATGCCACGGCACTCACTCTAGCCTGGGCAACAGAGCGAGCCTCTGTCTCAGAAATAAATAAATAAATAAATAAATAAATGGAAAGAAATTAGCTAGGCAACTATGGAAAAAATTAGCCGGGCATGGTGGTGCATGCCTGTAGTCCTAGCTACTTGGGTGGCTGAGGCAGGAGGATCACTTGAGCCCAGGAGTTTGAGGTTGCTGTGAGTTAGGCTGAGGCCATGGCACTCTAGCCTGGGCAACAGAGCCAGACTCTCAAAAAAAAAAAAAAAAAAAGGATTGGTTTTGGTCTCAGTCTTGTTTTATAGCGCCTGGTTTGGGACCTCCCTGTGGTTCAGACATCTCCATGGAACCATTTTGGACAGTTTGGAGTTGCATGGCCTGAATCTTATTATGCATGCCGGTGCTGTAGGTCAATTTCCAGACTCTATGGTACTTATGCTGCTTGGCCTGTGGGCTAGAGTATCTTCTGCATCCTTTTGCAGCTGGTGTACTATGTTCTGATTGGCAGATTCTAGGGTAGTCTCTCTTCCCCCAGATTTGACAGTAGCTCAGGGCAGGATTAAGGGAGGGTAGGACCAAGATGGGGACCTGGGACCCACTCTTGTCCTTCTTTCCAGGTGGGGCAGTTGCACCAAGGCAGGGCACAATCTGTCGTCCCTAGGAGACCCGGCATCCCTTACCTAACATTTCCCCACTTTGTATTCTAGAGGCCCAAATCATTGGATCGGGAGCATCGGCTCATCTTTCTGCTTCCTGCTGGGGGGGCGGATGACCCCTGTGAGGGTGGCCTCTTATAGGTTCTCTAGGGGGTCTCTCCAGGGTACTTCGGTATATGTTCTTTGTACATTGTTACAGTTATAGGTATGAGGAGGAGTTAGGTGCCAGGGCTCGCAGAGAATGTAGGACTATTTGTAGTTTGATGGCCTCTAGACAGGATGAAATAAATGTAGTTAGAAAATTTATGAGGATTGGCCTTGATATGAGAATTTCCAGGATGCAAAGTAATGGGATGATCAAGAAAATTATTAAGGACATCCACCAGGGCCTAGAGGTCTCGCCTCGAGTCTGGAGATTGGAGGCAGACTCTAGGATGACACTGATGTTGTCCTGATCCTGTCCTGACTTGTTAACAAAGAAGCAGCACTGTTCTTTTAAGTACAAGCAGGTGCCCCTTTCTGCTGCAGTTAGATCAAGGGCCTGCCTATTTTGTAAGGTGACCTCTGCAAGCGAATCTAACTGTTCCTGTAATAGGGCAAGTCTATGGCTAGTTTTTACCAGGGCTCCTGCTGCCTTCTCAGCCCAAGATAGCTGCAGGCCCAGGCATGTGCCTCCTATTGCTACTCCAGCAGTGACTGCTATTCCTATAAAGGTAGAAAGTAGTGGTTTTGTTGGCTAGGGTAAAAGGTATTTTACCCGTGGACCAACACTTCGTGTTACTTATCTGAAGGAGCCACAGCAGGAAGAATCTGCTTGAAAAGGTACTGGAAATCCTCCAAGGGAGTATGTGAGTATTTGTCTCTGGTGTTGCAGTCCTTGTCCACAGGGGCCGGATGAGTTTCATTTTAGTCTTTCCACGACTTCATCCAAGAATGATGCATCCAAGTGGGTATCCCTGGAATCTTAATAGCAGCTGGGGTAGAAAGTAAGACTGGATAAGGACCTTTCCACACCGGGGTTAGCTGGGATGTGGGGGACCCATCCTTCCACTGTTTGGTGAGCACTAAGTCCCCAGCTGACAGAGAGGACTAGGGGAAGAAGGGTCTCTAGGTCGTAGCTTGTGTTCTTGTAATGTCTGCCAGAACTGAGCTACTTGAAGGGTGTGTTGGTATCCAGCCGATTCCTGTGAAACAAAGGCAGGACCGCTGTCACTCTGTAAGGACCAGGGGAGGCCAAAATGAGGTATCATGTCCTCGATATGTCCCTCAAGTCTTTGGGAAACTTGAGCAGCCTTTTCAGTCCTGCCATGAGGCTTCAACCCAATGAGTAAGTGCTTGACTCCTCTATAGGGAGACATTTGGATGAAATCTATTTGCCAGTCCCCACTGGCGTATGACCTCTTTGGTTGGGCCAGAGAGGCAAGTTTTACCCTCAGTGCTCCTTGAGGATTTATTGGTTTGGCAGATAGTATAGAGTGAGGTAACTTGTAAGAGGCCTGTGAGGCTAGGTTCCTCCTGAGGGTAGAAAGAAACCCATGCTTGCAGTAAGTCACATCCTAGCTGGTTGATGGGACAATGTCACGTCTTCCCACAAAGCAAAGGGAGAATAAAGAATTGTTTGGTAGGGACCCCAGAGACTCCAGTGACCATACAGGATTGAGTGCTCAGTCTCCTGGAATAGGTGAGGAGGACAGAGTAGGCAGCCCCGGTATCAAGAGGAAAATTCACTGGCCTGCCTGCCACCAGGAGGGTTACCCTCGGCTCCAGTCTAGTGATCGTTATCTGCCAAAGGGGCTGACAGGACCGAGCTCCTTCATTGTTGTACCATGATCTGGTCTGGGGACTGACTCCCCTCCTGGAATAATCCCATAGGACATAGTATGGTCCAGTGACCTGTTGGACGGCACCAGTGACAGAGGGCCTTGGGTGGCCTGTCCTTATTGGGGCAGTTCTTGGCCCAGTGCCCCTTCCGTCAGCAGATGTGGCATCAGAGATCCTTTCCTTTGGTGGAAGCTTTGGCCATTGATCCAAATGTGGGCGCCAATGCTGTCATTAACTAGACATGCCTGGCCTCCTTCCTCCACTCCTTCCCCCAAGCCTGAGACTCAAACTCAGAAGTTGTTATAGAAAACAGAATTAGCAGAAGCCACCATACCATCCAGCGATAGGTGGTTGGGTTCTGGACAAGCTTCTGGAGCTTTTTTCCAATATGTGGTGCTGCGTGGGTCAATAATTTGTCTTTATTATCACCCATCTCTCATAGGAGTTAAGACCGAGAGTGGTGTGTCTATTGCCTCCCAGAGCAGATCCAGGAAGGCTGTGGGGTTTTCCTTGGGCCCCTGCGTTATGGTGGAGACCTTGGAATAATTGACCACCTTTTGCCTGGAGGCCTTGAGGCCAACCTGGCTGCATATTAGAAACTGTGTTCTTTCCACTGCTCTTCTGAGGATTTATCATGCCACCCTGGGTCAGGCACAGACACTGCTGTGGATATCTAGAATCTGAAAGGTGTAATCTGGTGGCAAACTTTTGTGCCTCTGTTAACACTGTGGATTTCTCAAAATCATTTAAAGTCTAGCTTAGAATAGCATGTACATCTTTCTAAGCCAAGTCATAGTAAACACAAATGCTGGAATGTGTCTACATACTTAATCAGGGTGATTGGCTTGGCTTCCCGGATCCTGTTTTATTTGTTTTAACTCTGCTAAAGGGCTTATGGACCAGGGTTGGTCCGACCTCCCCCGCTGTTTCGAAACACCAAGGGCAGGAGCCGGGTCACATTTCCTCCTGGCAGAGGTAGAGACGGCACCACCTTCTCTTTGTAGGGCCCCTTCCAGCCTCCCTGAGTATGGGGGCAGCTCAGGACAGGTAGGAACCTGAGGAAGAGTTCTTAATACCATAGTCTTACTGAGCTTGGTGAATTTTTATGAACTGTATACACTCATGAGGTCAGCACCCAAATCAAGAAACAACATTGCCACCACTCCAGAAGTCTCCTGCGTATCCTTTATTTATTTATTTATTCTTGAGGAAACCCAGATGATCATGATCGCATTTAAAACAAAACCAAGAGAAAGGCTAAGGGAAATAGAATTTTTTTTTTTCCTTGAGACAGAGTCTGGCTCTGTTGCCCAGGCTAGAGTGCCGTGGCGTCAGCCTAGCTCACAGCAACCTCAAACTCCTGGGCTCAAGCGAACCTTCTGCCTCAGCCTCCCGGGTAGCTAGGACTAGAAGCATAGGCCCCCATGCCCAGCTAATTTTTCATATATGTATTTTTAGTTGTCCAGATAATTTCTTTCTATTTTTAGTAGAGACGAGGGTCTCACTCTTGCTCAGAGCTCATCTTGAACTCCTGACCTTGAACGATCCGCCTGCCTCGGCCTCCCAGAGTGCTAGGATTACAGGCGTGAGCCACTGTGCCCGGCCCATATCCTTTAAATGCTAGAGTTTTGATGTTATCCCATAGATGTTTTGGAATGGGGAATGGGATAATGAATGCCATTTATGAATAAGAGTTAAGATTTCTAAAAATATTATAATCAAAGACTGTGATAGGACTTTTATATACCTGTTTTCATTTAGTCCTCAGTAATTCTGTGTGATAAATGGTGTTTCCCCCCCTTTTACAAAAGAGGAAACAGAGAAGTTAAATAATTTGCCCAGGTTTCCTGGTTCATGAATGGTAATAAAGATAGGAGTAATTCATGTGTGAGATGGTAAGTGCTTGGATTTGATATCTTTGCATATGATTATTTGTTGAACTGAATTGAAGCCACTTGGTTCCTGCTTTCTTCTGGATACTAGAAGACACAAGGTATTATAAGGGCCTCCTTCCTCTACTCTCTTAGCCCTTTACGCATACCTGTATTAAGAACATTTCTCACCTTATATCATAATTACTTGTTAACATCTGGTTTTTCCACTGTACTATGAGCTCCTTGAAGGACTGTTTTATTCATTTCTGAATACTGTTGTGCCTGGCATAGAGTAGGTGTGTAGTTGCTGTTGAATAAACTTGGAAGAAAAGAAAGCATAAGATCTGGTTACTTAGAGGATGGACAGGGTAATCTAGGTAAGGCAGTGTTGTATGTTGATTAAGAGCACAGGGTCTGGAGTCTCTTTCTCTGGCTCTACTACTTACTAGCTATGTGACCTCTAACATCAATTTTCTCATCTGTAAAATTGAAAGTTATACTGTGTATCCTGTTAAATGAGATAATCCATGTTAAAGCTCAACACAATAATGAAAGCCAAAAAGGCTAATTCTAAGGTATTGGTTTAGTTACTGGAAGAACAGCGGTGACATTGGCTGAAATAGGTGACTCAGAAAGGATGGACAAGTGTTTCATGTGTATAAGGTAATAGTATGATATTCAGAGGTTTAGTTCTGGAGCTTGAGGCCAATGTCAGGGCTAGAGAGAGATTTGTGAATCACCTATCCTCTGGATCTGATTAAGTCAGGATGATTATTTGTCCCATTGGGGGGGAGGGTACAACATCTCTAAGTATTACTAGTCTTCAAAGTATACCTTAAATGGGTTATTTATTTATTTATTTTTTTTGAGACAGAGTCTCACTCTGTTGCCCAGGCTAGAGTGAGTGCTGTGGCATCTGCCTAGCTCACAGCAACCTCAAACTCTTGGGCTCAAGCGATGCTACTGTCTCAGCCTCCCAAGTAGCTGGGACTACAGGCATGTGCCACCATGCCTGGCTAATTTTTTTATATGTATATTTTTAGTTGTCCTGCTAATTTCTTTGTATTTATTTTTTAGTAGAGACAGGACCTCGCTCTTGCTCAGGCTGGTCTTGAACTCCTGAGCTCAAACAATCTCGGCCTCCCAGAGTGCTAGGATTACAGGCGTGAGCCACCACACCTGGCCAACTTTTTTTTTTGAGATAGGGTCTCGCTCTGTTACCCAGGCTGGAGTGCAGTGGTGTCATCATAGCTCATTGCAGCCTCAAACTACTGGACCCAGGTGATCTCTTGTCTCAGCCTCCAGAATGGCTGGGACTATAGGCGCACGCCACCTTGCCCAGCTAATTTTTCCATTTTTTGTAGAGACAGGGTCTTGCTCTTGCTCAGGCTGATCTCAAACACCGTGCCTGGCCTTCACATGACATTTTGAGTTGAGTGATCAGTTCTTTGGGTAAAGGGACCTGGATCTAAATAGATTTTGATTGGCTGTGGTACGGACTGATTTTTCTCAAGTGGGAATAAGTTGTATACTTGGAGGGGATGATTGTTGTGTTCACATATCTGAGGAGTTTTAAGTCAATGTGTTGTCAGTTGTTTCATGTGCTGATGACAGAATCCCAGCACAGACTGGCCAGTGTATAATAAAAAGTGAATTTATTGGCCTTCATAACTGAACATTCCAAGGACAGATCCTGACTTCAGGCCTAGCTGGATCCAGTGACTCAGTGATCTCATCAGGACTAATTCTTTCTCCATCTTGGCATTGGCTGCATTCAGGCAGGCTCTTGCCAGGTGTTGGCAAGAGTGACTAGAAGCCTCTAATTTTTATATCCTCAGAGTGTCAAGTCCACTGGAAAGTGGGTGACTTTTTTCAATGAGTACAACAAAAGCCCTGGAGTTGAGTCACATTGAACTGATTTGGGTTGTATACCGATTCTTCAGCCAATTACTATGGTCAGCCTTGGTCATGTATCTGCCTCTTTGGAGAAGAGGCAGCCTCACCCAAAATGTAGAAGAGGTGAGTATCCCATAGGAAGGACTAGGGCACTATTACCAGAACAGGGGGAAATTGATGCTGGGCAGGCAAAAATAATGTATCCATTACAATAAGAAAGAGATTTTGTCTGTGTCACCTATTTCTATAAATCCACTTCTTTATTTGATATTCTCACTAAAATATTAATATGTATGAATTTCGTGCTTGAGAGCAAGTATGGACTTCCCAGTGTGATAAAAATAATAAGAATTAACACTTATATAATGTTTTCTACATGCCAGGTACTGTTCTGAGCACTTTAGGTATGTTAATAAACTAATTTGATCTCTGTAATGGCCTTGTGATTGTAAATACTGTTATTAACCCCATTTTATAGATGAGAAAATTGAGCCATGGAGAGATTAAGTCACTTGCCCAAGGTCACATAGCTAATAATGTTTTGTATGAAGAGTGAACAATCTTTAGGTATGACTGTTACACCATTTTTTAAAGTTCACACTATACCATCTTGTTTAGAAATCTGTCAGGAATAATATTGGAACCTTTTTGCCATATTTTAGTCTTTCCTTGGCCATTTACCTAAAGATTAGGAATTAGTATGAGTTTAGCTTATTGAGTTCAGGGTAGAGCCCAAGCTATTAGTATTTAATGTAGAAGCCTACCTTTAATACACCTATGAGAGTCAGAGTGAGGAGGAACACTTCTAATATCACTACTTAAAAAAATCTTTTATCGTTAAATAAAATACAGAATTAGTAAGCCATACATAACAATGTATGGCACCATGAATTATTTTTTTTAATTTTTAGCTTTGTTTTCGGTTGGAATGCACTGTGAATTATTATAAGGTCAACACTTTTGTAACTATCATCCAAGTCAAGAATTGGAACTTCGTTGTTTTTCTTTTCTTTCTATCTTGCTTTCTTTTTTCTTTCTCTTTCTTCCTTTTTCTGTTTTTCTTTCTCTCTCTCCCCCTTTCCTTCTCCCTTCCTCTCCACCTCCCCCCTCCCTTCTCCCTGTCTGTCTTTCTTCCTGCCTGTCTTCCCTCCTTCCCTCTCTTTTTTCTTTCTTTCTTCTTCTTCTCCTTCTCCTTCTCTTTCTTCTTTCTTCTTCTTCTTCTTCTCCTTCTCCTCCTTCTCCTTCTTCCTTCTTCCTTCTTCCTTCTTCCTTCTTCCTTCTTTCTTCTTTCTTCTTTCTTCTTTCTTCTTTCTTCTTTCTTCTTTCTTCTTCTTCTTCCTTTTTTTGATGATGTCTGGCTGTTTCATCCAGGCTGGTAACTCCTGGGCTCAAGCCATCCTTCTACCTCAGCCTCCCTAGTAGCTGGACTACAGGTGCATGCCACTGCACCCAGCAAATTAAAAAAAATGTTTTTAGACATTGGGGGTGGAGGGTCTCGCTATGCTGCCCAGGCTGGTCCCAAACTCCTGGCCTCAAATGATCCTCCTGCCTCAATCTCCCGAGTAGCTGGGACTGTAGGCATAAGCCACTGCACCTAGATCTTCCTTCTTATTTTCTAGAAATTTTTAAAATAATAAAAAAAAAGAATTGGAACTTTGGACCAGGCGTGGTGGCTCACGCCTGTAATCCTCTGGGAGGCTGAGGCGGGAGGATTGCTCAAGGTCAGGAGTTTGAAACCAGCCTCAGCAAGAGGGAGACCCCGCCTCTACTAAAAATAGAAAGAAATTAATTGGCCAACTAAAAATATATAGAAAAAATTAGCTGGGCATGGTGGCACATGCCTGTAGTCCAAGCTACTCGAGAGGGTGAGGCAGAGGATTGCTTGAGCCCAGGAGTTTGAGGTTGCTGTGAGCTAGGCTGACGCCACGGCACTCTAGCCCGGGCAACAGACTCGAAAAAAAAAATTGCGAACATGGTACACAGAGTTCCTGTTTACCCTTTATCCAGCTGCTTCTAATGTTAATATCCTGTATTATCACAGTATAATGACCTAAACCAGAGTATTAACATTGACATAATACTACTAACTAATCTACAGACCGTTTAAGAATTTCATCACTTTGGCCCACTAACATCTGTTTTCTAGTCCAATATCTAATCTGTGATTCCACTTTGCATTTAGTTATTTTGTCTCTTTAGTGTCTTCCAATCTGGGACACTTCCTCAGACTTAACATTTTTAAGAGTTCTGGCCAGTTATTTTGTCACTCAGTTTGGATTTGCCTTTTGTTTTCTCACAGTTAGATTGAGGTTATGCTTTTCTTGGCAAGGATATCACATTTTTGGTACGAGGACTAGAGAAGTGTTTTTATCTCTGTTTTAGTGTATCATATTAGGAGGTACTTGATGTTGATGTGTTAACTTTGGTCACATGGTTTTTTAATAGTGCCAAGTTTATCCGTGTAAAATTAGTATTTTTTCCCTTGCAAATATTCTGTTTCTCATCATATTTTTGCCCACTAATTTTAGCATCCATTGATGAACTTGCCTTTCACAATTATTAGTGTGGGGTCTGATGGTGATTTTCTATTCCATAGTTCCTTCTACATTTGATCTTTAGAATTCTCTATAAGGAAGAGCTCTCCTTTCTCTTCTATGTATTTATTTATTCAATTATTTATAACATAGAATAATTTTTAATTATGAAGTATTCCATCATATGTCGATATATAGATATATATTATATCAGAACTCATTTAAATAAATCTCCATTAATGAACATTGGGATTATTTCTAATTGTTCCATAATCTAAGCACTGTAATGAACATATACCTCTTTGGGTACTTGTCCAATTATTTCCCTAGGATAAACTGCCCTAAAAACTATCATTTGTGGGTCAAAATGCACACACTTAAAAAGTACACATTGTACTGTAGAAAAGTCAATACAAATGTCACTCAAACAAGCAGCATAATTGGAAGTGAGCGTGCATTTCCCTACACTATGGCAACATTTCTCACCATCTTCTAATTTGTTATCTTATTGTGTTTTGGAATGGGGCAGGTTATATATATAAATGAAACAATTTTTTAGAGTGGGTGGAAATTATAAGGAAACAGGAGGAAGGGAGCTTATAATTTAACATAGAACTTTCTCATAATGAGAGCTGCCCCACAATGGAAAAGGATGCTCTGTATGGAAGAGAGTTCCCCATTATTGGAAATGTTCAAATCAAGACTTAAAGCCACTTGCTGGGGATGAGGTAAAGGGGTTTGATAAATTCTGAGGCTTTTCTTGGTCCTGAGGGTAGCTGGCACTTTGGTTTGTAGCTGCCTGCTTATGTTTCCAAAGTCTGAGTGAATTTGGATGTCTTATTTTTCAGTGGTTGAAGGCCTTTCACTGTTGGACTTGGGAGTATCTCCATACTCTGGAGCTATATTTCATGAAGTAAGTATTCTTGTTTTCTCTTTTGGGTACTAAGAGTAGTTTACAGTCACAGATACCAAATCCTAACCTCTGTTTTGTACATTTAAGAAGATCTATTTTTGAAAATCATACTTAGAAACAGCCCTTTTTTAGATGTCTCCTGCATAAGAAAGAGGTTTTGCAATTACAGTGGAAATGATCCAGATTAAAATTGTAATTTGGAAAGCAGATGAGTTTCCTGTAAAAGTTATCATTTTTAATGGCAAATAAACTTATTTAGTTGTAAACAGTCCCCAGTCCATGAATAGGTTGTATGCTAATTAGCATGTAATTTATTTTTTGGAACATGCTTTCTCATGAAAACTGTGACAGCAATGTTGTCTTCTTAGAAAACCCACAAGAGCTTATTTAACCCATAAAATTAGGTCTTGAGAATAGTAAAAACACTCTTATTTAGGTCAGCATCATCTCTTGTTTGCGTTACCGCAACAGCTTCGTGACAAGTCTTTCTGCATTCAGTCTTGCTTGTTTACTCTTTATCCTGCAGTCAGGACCATCTTTCTATTTTTTTTTTTTTTTTTTTTTAGCTATGTCTGACCCAGGAAAGGACCATCTTTCTAAAGTGGGGATTTGATTTTTGTCGCTGTCTTGTTCAGCACCTTTGAATGTTCACCATTGATCTCAGAATAATAGCCAAACACCTTGGAGGGGCATGCAAAGTCCTACAACCCTCCTCACCACATCAACCATGTTTTTCCACTCTCCTTCTCATTCTTAGTGACCATATCATTTTGAAGTAGAAGTCTTCTAATTTGATAATTTATCCCCTAATTTTTATAGTTATCTCCTTCATATATACTTTGAGAATAGTTTTTTTTTTTTTTGGCTCTTCTATCTAGTCTTTAAAAGCATTCAACTTGGTCCTCACAGAAATAACAGCTGTCTTTTGTGGTCATATTTTATTATCTCTGTATTAATATCTGATTGAATCACAATTATAAGAGCTACTGGCAGAAACAAACAATTTAAGAGACTCTTAATAAGCACACAACTCAATTATTGGGAACAGGTATATGTGGGCATGCTAAAGAGTAGTCCACTAGCCACAAGGGCTCAATGTGCTCTAGGCCTTGGGCAGTATGTTTTCTAGAAAGGGTAAGAACCTCTTGAGAGATTTCTGTCATATTTTGTTACGCTACAGCACCATATTCCTTATTATCTGAACGTCTTTTCTCCTGCTGTTGTTTCCTTATGGAGGGCCATTCTTCCCTCTTTTTGTGGTTGGCTCTACTGTTCAGCTATTAGCTTAGGTTTTATGTCCTCCAGAAAGCTGTCTCTCATCACCTTAGACTAGGTTAGATGCTACTTCTATATCTTCCCAAGAATCTTGTTTTTATTCTTCTTTTCATGGCTCATATCACATTTCTTTTTTTTTCTGAGACAGAGTCTTGCTCTGTTGCCTGGATTACAGGGCCATGGCGTCAGCCTAGCTCACGGCAACCTCAAACTCCTGGGCTCAAGCGATCCTCCTGCCTCAGCCTCCCAAGTAGCTGGGACTACATACAGGTGGGCGCCACCATGCCCAGCTAATTTCTTTCTATTTTTAGTAGAGACAGAGTCTCGCTCTTGCTCAGGCTGTTTTGAACTACCGAACTCCAGTGATCCTCCTTCCCCCTCAGCCTCCCAGAGTGCTAGGAGTATAGGTGTGAGCCACCATGCCCAGGCTCTTATTATCACACTTTTTTTTTTTGAGACAGTCTCACTCTCTTGCCCAGGCTAGAGTGCCGTGGTGTCAGCCTAGCTCACAGCAACCTCAAACTCCTGCGCTGAAGTGATCCTTCTGCCTCAGCCTCCCGAGTAGCTGGGACTACAGGCGTGTGTCATCATGCCCGGCTAATTTTTTTTTCTATATATTTTTAGTTGTCCAGCTAATTTCTTTCTGTTTCTAGTAGAGACAGGGTCTCGCTCTTGCTCAGGCTGGTCTCGAACTCCTGAGCTGAAACGATCCACCCACCTTGGCCTCCCAGAGTGCTAGGATTACAGGCGTGAGCCACCACACCCGGCCTCATATCACATTCTTGAAATAGCTTCTGTATTTGTTTTGCTCATTATGATATATTCTCTTCAAAACAGGTGCTGGCACCTTTTCATCCCTTATGCCTAGTGCCTACCTCTACCTGCATACGTATTACAATCCCTTCCCCTCTTCTCTCCTTCCTTTAGTAAAGATTTGTTAAGTATCTACCAAATGCCAGCCATTCTGCTAGGTCCTTGGGATCCAAAACAAGACACAGTCTCTGGCTTCATGGTGCTTATATTTCTGAGAGAAACGGACATTAAGTTAGTAAAAAAAAAAACAGATTTCAGAGCAAAGAATGTCACCAGGGATAAAGAAGTTCATTTCATAATGATAAAGGGTTCAATTCATCAAGAGGCCATAATAATCCTAAATGTTTATGTAGTATTAGGTACGGAGCTTGGAAATATATGAAGTAAAGACTGATAGACATACAAGGAGAAATAGACAAACCCACAATTATAGTTAGAGATTTCAATATCCTTTTCTCAATGATAGAACAAGCAAACAAAATCAGCAAGGAAATAGAAGGCTTGAATAACACTATCAACCAACTTGACCTAATTGACATTTATAAAACATCCAACAATAGCAAAACACATATTCTTTTCAAATGTACATATAATATTTGCAATACAGACCATATTCTGCCCCATAAAACAAAGGTCAATAAATTGAAAAAGATTCAAGTCATACAAAGTATATTGTTTGACCACAGTGGAATTAAATAAAAAATTAATACCAGAAAGATATCTGGAGGATCCCAAAATATTTAGAAACTAAGTAACATATTCCTAAATAACCCATAGATCAAAGAAGAAATCAGGAGGGAAAATAGAAAGTATTTTGAAATGAATGAAAATGAAAATGCAACCTATCAAAAGATGTGGAATGTCATTAAAACAGTACTTAGGGAGAAATTTATAATACTAAATGCTTATATTGGAAAAGAATAAAGGTCTCAAATCAGTGATCACAGCTTCTGCCTTAAGAAACAAGCAAAATCAGCCTGAGCAAGAGCAAGACCCTGTTTCTACAAAAAATACAAAAATTAGCCTGATGTGGTGGTACACGCCTGTGGTACCAGCTAGTTGCGAGGCTGAGGCAGGAGGATTGCTTGAGCCCAGGAGTTTGAGATTGCAATGATCTAGCCTGAGCATCAGAGCAAGTGATGCTGTCTCAAAAAAAAAAAAAAAAAAAAGCAAAAGATAAGCTCAAAGGAAGCAGAATAGATTTTCTCTTAGTATTCACACTCATGTAGTTCCCTCTCACATTGTACCACAGGTTGTCTGACCAGCAGAATATGACAGAAGTGATGATATGTCACTTTCTAGATTAGGTTATAAAAGACACTATGGCTTCCACCTCAAAAACTCTCTCGGATCACTTGCTATGGGGAAGGCATGTCATGAGCAGCCTTATGGGGAGGCCTCTGTGATGAGGAACTGAATCCTCCCGCCAATAGCCAAGTGAGTGTGCTTGGGAGCAAATACCCAAGCCCATTCAGACTGCAACTCCAGCTGACAACTTCACTGCAACTCATGAGAGATCCTGAGCCGGAAGCACCCAGTGAAGCCACTCCTGGATTCCTGACTCTAAGACACTGTGAGATGATTGAGATGATAAATTTTGTTTTTGTTGTTGTTGTTTTTTAGAGACAGGGTCTCACTGTGAGACCAGTGAGTGCAGTGGCATGATCATAGCTCACTGCAACCTTGAACTCCTGGGCTCAAGCAATCCTCCTGCCTCAGCCTCCCGAGCAGCTAGGACTACAGGCATGTGCCACCATGCCTGGGCTAATTTTTAAAAAATTTTTTGTAGAGATGGGGTCTTGCTATGTTGCCAAGGCTACTCTGGCCTGAAGCAGTCCTCCCACCTCGGCCTCCCAAAGTGCTGGGATTACAGGCCTGAGCTACAGTGCTTGGCCAATGTTTGTTGATTTAAGCTGTTGAGTTTTGGGGTAATGTGTAACACAGAAATAGATAACTAATATACGTAGGGAGTGAAATTAGATAAAGAAGAATACAGTACTGAGACCAGGGGCACTCCAATACATAGAGGCTGGAAAGGGGAAGAGGAGCTAGCAAATAAAGCACAGAAAGAGGAAAATCAAGAGGCTCTAGTGCATGGAAGCCAAGTGAAGAAAGTGCTTCAAAGATAGAATAAAAAATGCCATTACAAGGTTGGGAAAATTTGGACTGAAGCTTGATGAATGATTTGCCAAGTTGAGATCTTTGGAGACTTTGGCAATAGTAATTTCAGTGAAGTATGGGGATAAGAGACTGATTGAAGTGCCATGTGGAGAGCAAGTGGAAAGGCAACCTTTTTAAGGAGTTTTGCTCAAAAAAAGGACAAAGAAATGGTATGGTAGCTAGAGGGAGATGTCCAGTGAAGATTTTTAAAATATGAGGATCTGCATATTTGGTTGCTGGTGGAAATAATCCTGTATCCAGATAGGGAAGTTGATTATGTAAAATAGAGTAGATCCTTGAATGCGTAGTGTCCTTGAGGAGGCAGAAAGCACTGCCATCCCGTTTATAGGAGGAGGACTGGCTTTAGATAGGAAGAAAGGAGACTCATCCATTGTTAGTAAGGGAAAGGTAGAGAATGTGAATATAGATGCAGGAAGTTGGTTGACTGGGTAGTGGGAAAATAAGGTGGTTCTCATTTAATTGCTTCTCTTTTCTCAGTGAAATAAGAAATGAGGCTGTCTACTGAAAGTGAGAACGGGGAGGGAAGTTTTGAATGAATAAATGGAAGAGCTTTGTCTAGTCACTTAACCATCATTAAAAATTTTGTTTCTCTGAGTAAATGTGTTCTTAGATACAATGAAGGAACCTAGAGCACATTCTTATTACTCATCAGGGGTATGTGTATGTGTGTGTGTGTAAAGGGGAATAAAGGCATGAGGTAGTAATTTCCAGCTACCAGAAGAATGTTAATTCTACCTGCATGAGACAACCCCTTTAGGACTGTTAATGTTTAAGAACTCTGAATGAAGGGCATGAATAGTTGCTTCCTCCAAACACAGTGGGGGCAACTTCAAACTCAGAGTCCTTTGCTCCCCATTATTGAATATGGGTTAATTTGCTTATAAGCTTGGTGCTCATAAATCAAGAGCTACCTGTATTTTAATATAGTTTCTCTAGGTCATAAAAGATAAATAAAATGAAGTCACACCAAATGAAAACAACACTTTTGAAGAGAAAGTTTATCATGCCTTATTGTTTCTTTCTTAATCTTCAGCGGATTTTATCATCTAGTTCTTAGGGAAAGGTTAGAACATGTGAAAGTGGAGAAGAAAAATCTGCACAGGAAAGAAGAAAGGAATTTAGCAACCACGGATCAGATTTTGATTGCCTTCAACAGACATTTCTGTTTTCCGTGTTTAGCCAAGTACTGATAGTAAAATTGTGAGTTTATTCACTCACACCCTACCCCAAGTGGGAATGGTCACTCAAATGGATGTAGGCCAAAGGCAAATTATATTATCATATGCTTCTCTATAATAATATGTTGTACAATTAAACTACTGTGTACATGTTAGTTTATTATGGAAACCAACCCATTTGCAGATAGGCTTTTTAAGAACTACTTGTTACATCATTTCTGAGACCTGTTTAGAGCCATTCTAAACTATCTGAAACATCAAAACACTTTGAAAGGAGACCATTGGTAATATAAATATCGTGTTACTACTTGGTACAAACAAGAATACATGAAAAAAAGAATTCATTGGTAGATAGTTGTCGTCCTTTCAGAACTTTGAGAGGCAACATTGAAGCCTCTTGCAGAGGGAAAAAGTTGTTATCAGGTAGCTAACATATTGAGGTTTGCTGACACAGAGTCTGACAGTCTTGCTCTGTTGCCTGGGTTAGAGTGCCGTGGCGTCAGCCTAGCTCACAGCAACCTCAAACTCCTGGGCTCAAGCGATCCTCCTGCCTCAGCCTCCCAAGTAGCTGGGACTACAGGCATGCACTACCATGCCCGGCTAATTTTTTCTATATATTTTTAGTTGTCCAGCTAATTTTTTTCTATTTTTAGTAGAGTTGGGGTCTCGCTCTTGCTCAGGCTAGTCTCAAACTCCTGAGCTCAAAAGATCCTCCCACCTTGGCCTCCCAGAGTGCTAGGATTACAGGTGTGAGCTACTGTGCCCGGCCTACATTATACTTTTTTAAAGTAGTCTCAATTAAAGAAGAAATTTCAGTGGAAGTTAGAGTATATTTTCAATTGACTGATATTGAGAAAACAACGTATCAAAACTTGTGTGGTACAGCTAAAGCCACACTCAGGAAAATTTATTGCCTTACATAAAATAAAAAAGAAAGTATTCTTAACAACTTTGTGTCAATAAGCTTGAGAATTTAAATGAAATGGAGAGATTCCTAGAAAAAGACAGCTTATCAAAACCAAAAAAAAAAAAAACCCAGCAAATCTGAATAGTGTTTTATCTATGAAAGAAATTGAATGTATAATTTAAAGTCTTCCCTCAAAGAAAACCCAGGCTAAGATGGCTTCACAGCAAGTGACTATTCCCAAATCTTTGAGGAGGAAATAAACTTATCAGAGAACAAAAGAAGGGAAAACATTTCCCAGTTCACTTTATGAGTTCAGCAATCTTGGGCCACTATGGAATTCCTCTTGGCTATTATATATGTCTTAGAACTAAAATTCACTTCATACCTTTAGTGTGTTAACAGTACTTCGAAAGATACATAATGTGTCAGATTTTGTTCTTTCTCTTAATGTACAATCCTAGTGGCACAAAATGATCCAGTGATACTAAATAATTCTCCCTCATATATATACTGGCCAACTAGTACAGAACAGTTTTCTAGGAAAGAAAAAGATTTTTGCTGATAGAAAATTTTTCCCCCCATCTCCTACCCTGGAAACTAATAATAGTAAGATTTAACTTAATTTTTTTTGTTTGTTTGTTTTTCTTCTGCAGACTCCATTAATAATATACCTCTTTCATTTCCTAATTGACTATGCTGAATTGGTATTTATGGTAAGTAACCTTCCACATAAAATCGATATGTATTTTTAAATTTTAGTTCGTTGTCTTTTTTTTTTTTCTTTCTTTTTTGAGATGGGGGGGGTCTTGCTATGTTGCCCAAGCTGGCTTTGAACTCCTGGGCTTAAGCAACCCTCCTGCCTTAGCCTCCTGAGTATCTGAGACTACAGGCGCATGCCACCATGCTCACTTGTTGTCTTCTTGTTTTTTTTTTTTTTTTGCTGGGTGATGTCTGATGTCTTCTTGTTTGTTTTTTTTTTTGGAGACAGAGTCTTGCTCTGCTGCCCGGGCTAGAGTGAATGCCGTGGCGTCAGCCTAGCTCACAGCAACCTCAAACTCCTGGGCTCAAGCAATCCTACTGCCTCAGCCTCCCAAGTAGCTGGGACTACAGGCATGCGCCACCATGTCCAGCTAATTTTTTGTATATACTTTTAGTTGGCCGATTAATTTCTTTCTATTTTTAGTAGAGACGGGGTCTCACTCTTGCTCAGGCTGGTTTCGAACTCCTGACCTCGAGCGAGCCTCCCGCCTCGGCCTCCCAGAGTGCTAGGATTATAGGCGTTGAGCCACCGCGCCTGGCCTTGATGTCTTCTTGTTTTTAAGAAAAAAATCTGTCTTAGGAACTCAGAAGTCTTTCAGAAAATAAAAGTAAAAACTTATGTCTTTAATTGGAATTCATGGAACTGTGGCAGTATTCTGGAAGTGTGAGGAATAGTCTCTGATGTCTGACCAGTTTCAATTCCTTATTCTTTTTAGAATTTGGTTTCTGGATTGTACAGTCTTGAATTTTCTAGTTCCAAGATTCTATGTTTGGCTTTAATTGTGGTGCTGGTGTGGAGGGCATCCTGAATTTCCTAAGCATTCTGCTAAGAGATTCTGTGAGTCATTATGGAAGAGGACACAGGACTGATGAGACTTTCAGGGGGCAAGAACCTTCAAAATTGAGATGATAGGCCTGTGTTTTGAGAGCACAGCAATTTAAAACACTTGTCTGGGGTTGAAAATTTGGGTCAAGAAATACCTAGGTATTTCTGAGGTTTCCCTTAGTAATTATAAATCCACTGAGGTTTCCCTTAGCAATTATAATGGCTGCTATTTATTGAGGACTTACTATGTGCACTTGGCATTCATCAGGCCTGCACAGCATTGAGTATTATTCCCATTTTACAGCAGATGTAAGTAGCTTGCAATTCTAGAGCAGTTGTGGGACACCAAACTGAAGTAAGCCTAGATGGGGTTCTGATCCTCAGTGTTTTCCAATCAGACCCCCTGAATGGGCCTTATCTTTGGGAGTTGAAGTAAGGGCTGGACTTCTGCCTGACTGTAAGAGTTTAGTATTGAGTGATCCACCACCATCTCAAAACTCTAGGCCCCTGTAGCATTCCATTACTCTTACACTAATTAGGTTCTATTTCCTATTATTTCTCTTTCTCTTGACAGATAACTGATGCACTCACTGCTATTGCCCTCTATTTTGCAATCCAGGACTTCAATAAAGTTGTGGTAAGTAGTTAGTAGGTGGGACACAGCTGGTGGAGTTTGGTAACCTGCTGGTGTTTGTTATTACAAAGAATCAAAGGTCTTGTACTCAAGGATCCAACTGCTTTAAAATGCTAAGAAGTGGGGGTGAAACTTCAGGCCTCTTCAGCCAGCCCTGGAATGACCAAACCCAGACTCACAAGACAGTTTACTAATAGATACAGAAAGGTCAGCTTACTCTGTGTGGTTTACTAATAACTATTAATATCCACACACCTGTGCAAGTTCAGACTTTCTGGAGTAGAGTTAAACAACTGTTATATTAATGAGGACCCTTAAAAATCTTCCATTCCTTTCACCAGTTTTTCTTTTCAAAATGAATAAAGCTTTTAACTCACTGTGTCAGGCCTATTTGAGGTAAAATTAGATTCCCAATGCTGTTTCTCTTTCCCTGCAGAAAGTAATCTTAATTGGAAAATTTGGCAAGTATTAAATGCCTGATGTAAACTTTAGTTGTAATCCATATATAATAGCCAAGGGGAATTGCATAGTGGGACCATTCTCCTTTTCTAGGGTTCTGAGAGAATTAATAGATTAACCATGTGTACTTATCCATGTAGTTGTAAAAAAAAAAAAAATTGGCTACAGTCCTCCTTGATTGGCTGGGAGTCTCTACGAGGATTTAGGTTGGGGTGAGATAAGGCTGAATCTCATTGGCATCTGTTTGTGGTTCATTTTCACTTTCGTTACCAAGTAATAGAACCAGAAATAGCAGTCTGCTGTTCTGTCTCACTGGTTGTCAGTTACAAATGAAGCTGGTGAATTCTAGAATTTTAGACCTCAGAGAGATTTTTTAAACGTCTAGACTGAAGATTCTTAACTTGGGGTCCATTTATATGTGTAATGGTCTATAAAAGCCTTGAAATGGTATGAAAATGGAATGTGTTTGTTCATATGTCATTTTTTCCAAGGTTTCATAGCTGTTATTGGTACTCAAAGAGTCTTTGACTCCTACCCTAAAGGATTAAGAACTACATTTTAGAGACTTAGTATCATTAAGGCCAGGGTATGTACATGTTAAACTAATGGAGTAGAATTTGAAAATTTTAGGGGCTGAAGTGAAATAATTTAACAGGATTCCCTTGAGGGCTACAGATGAAATAACTGGGCATGAGATTCATGTGCTCTGGAGTTCAGAGATAAGATAGCAGTAGCTATTTTCTTTTCCAAGATAGGTTGTGTATGTAGATAGTCTTTGTTTGCAGTTATATTAATATGTGCTAACATATTTGGGGATCAAGTGTCATGATATCTGCATTTTACTTTCAAGTGGTTTGGAAAAAAAATTTGTGTGCACGTGTGTGTATGTAGAGATAAAGCAGATGTGGCAAAATGTTAACAATTGGTGGATCTAAGTGTTTACTGAATTACTCTTTCAACTTTGCTGTGGTTTCAAACTTTTCAATATAAAACAATGGGAAAAAAATAAATCCATGTGTGTGCATATGCACGAGATAGATTATGTGACATGTATGATATAAATATGAATGTCTAAGGACGGATTGGTAGCTTTCGTTTAAGAACACAGTCACCTAGATCTTTTCAACCAAAATGTAAAACTGAAATGCGTTTTAATGAAAGTCAATTAGAAATGCTAACATCACATGTATTCCTTTTCTTGTTGTGTCTTAAAAACACCTCTCACATACCCCAGTTAAAACAGTTTTTAATCTGGGGGAAGGGGCTTATGGCAAAGCAATAAAACTAGGTTTCAGTTAGTTTCCTAACAAAGTAAGGCTTCGGTGTCAATAGGAGAGATACCTTTAATTTAGAGCACCAATAATTTTAATTCATTTATTAAGTCTGAGTTTATATGGAAACATACATAGATTTTTTTTTCTCTGTGTGATTTAAAGAGGGAGAGAGAAAACCAAATGAGTTGTCAATATCCTGTTTTTTAGTGCTCCAAGACATAGTTATCACCAAGATTGAATCAAATTTGGAATATTTTTGTTTCTCTGTCTTCAGAGTTCAGACCATTAGAGCATTGGATTTCTTGGTCAGAATAAGTTTTATTTATGCTATGTGGAAAATTTACTCTTTCTCAATGGTGGATTTTGATGATACTCACATACTACTGTTGATTTAGATAGAATATCAGCATGTCTTCCTCTAAATCTTCTCCATTTTGTCAGAAGGGTCCGTATCCTATAGTCTGGAAGTATTTTTTTTCTTTTTTTTGAGACAGAGTCTCACTCTGTTGCATAGGCTAGAGTGCTGTGGCGTCAGCCTAGCTCACAGCAACCTCAAACTCCTGGGCTCAAGCAATCCTTCTTCCTCAGCCTCCCGAGTAGCTGGGACTACAGGCATGCGCCACCATGCCTGGCTAATTTTTTTGTATATATTTTTAGTTGGCCAATTAATTTCTGTCTATTTTTAGTAGAGACGGGATCTCGCTCTTGCTCAGGGTGGTTTCAAACTCCTGACCTTGAGCGGTCCTCCCGCCTCGGTCTCCCAGAGTGCTAGAATTACAGGCGTGAGCCACCACGCCCGGCCATTCTGGAAGTATTTTAATCTTGCTGGGATTTGAGACTTTTTATCCCTGGTAATGAAACTGTGTCTACACCCAAATGTGTCATGGAAAACTATGGTTCAGAGAGAGACCCCACTCCCACCCCATCTCCAGCTGTTAGCTTGCGGACTATGAATGCTGGTTGAATGTGACCACTTGGTTACCGTAACATTTTACACCTACGTTCCTTGACAAAAGCAATGTTAGTGTAATCTGTCCTTTGTTGAGATGGTGCTTCTTATTTGGAACTCAGAGTTCATGTTAAGAGAGCTGCAGGTGGTTTGATAGTGAGTGATAAAAACCTGTGTCCTCTTAATGTGATTAGAGGGTTGTAAATTTGGAGGCTAGGCTCCTGAATTTGGAACACGCTGAGGCTAACACTTGGAGAGGGGTAGAGGTGGTGTTTCATCCACCACCACCACCACAGTTTTTGGGTATACAAATGGGTGTAGCTATGGCTTCAGTGATTAGGAAAAGCCCTTTGTATGAGGCAGGAGAATTTTAGTCTTTGCAAAACCAAATCTTCCAAGGAACAGGGAAAGGGCTGTATAGGGAAGTGGGAAGAAGGAAAGGAAGACTCCACCCTGGAAATTTTTCAACCCAGAAATTTCTATTGAAATATACATGTGGAAAAGCATACCATCTTGTTTACAAGTTGATTAATGATCACAAAGGTAAGACACCTAGAGAACCACCCTTCAGGTCATTTTTAACCTCTCCTGTGATTGCTTTAAATCTCTTCATTGTCAAGACTACTGACTATATCTAGAAATATTTATTTTTGATTTCTAAATTGTATTCCCTAATCTCATTTATTTTTATACTTATACTTTCTTCAAGTGGATGTGTGTTTGCGCACGTGTGTGTAATTTTTAAAAATTTCCTTACATTTTTAGCCACTTTCCTGTCTCTTGCTGGATGCAGTGGAAGTTGTTAAAAGGGGTTTTTGTCTATGCTTAGAGGAGCTGATATCGGTCTATGAGATGAGCCATAATGCTGGCTGTGCTGGTGAGATCGAGGGAGACAAAAAGAGGCAGCAGAGAATGTGAGGACTGCAGACCTGACTGCCCTTCCTTGCCTCCTGGAGACTCCTTTCAGAAGGTCTTTCTGTTTTAAAGTATTTGAGATTGCACTTCCTTCGCTGGGCTGGCGCAGTGTCACCTTTGCCCAGTATCTGGTAGTTGCCTCAATGCAGCCCTGCTGGCTGGCTTCCCGTCTGGGGAACGGTCTGCATTCCCACCTGTCTCTCTGGCTGCCCCTGGATGAACTCCCATTTCCTTTTAATAGCCTCCTTTGTGGATCTCACTCCCTCCAGGCGGCCTTCTTTTCGCTACAGAACTCCAGATTTCTTAGCTGGTGGGGCCTCCTGCCTGCCACCACTGCTGCAGCTGTCCTCTCTAAGCACTTTGATTGCTGAGCCAGCCCCCTTCTCTCTGATAAAAGCACCTTAGTTTATCTTTTGTTCTTTTAATTGAACAACCCCAGCTGTGAATGGCTCCATAAATCTTATTGATGATAATTCTCACCACTTGGACTTTGCCAACTGGGACAAGAATTGAGATAATCAAAGGGAGGTTTTTGAAGTTTGTTTCAGGTTTTCAGATTAAGTCCTAAGCCTATGCAAGAAATCTGGTGTTACCTGTATTCCTGTGATGACCTCTTGAGAACTCAAAGATACTCTTCTATAAGTTTTTAATTTAAAAAAATGTTTAAATTCTGAAATACTTAAAACATGCAAAAATAAAGAATAATACATGCTTGTGAACCAATTTTCAGCTTGAAAATAATTACACCTAGCAATTGTTTCTGATACTTTCATCTTCCTATTCCCCCCTACCTGTAACTGCTGTTCTGAATTTTGTGGTTATCATTCCCACACACGTGGCCTTGACTTTTACTATATTTGTAAATATCCCTGAATAACATATATTATTTTCCATGCTTTTAACTTTATGTAAATGTACATAAAGTATACATTCTATTGTGATCTGCTTTTTTATCCTTAAGTCTTTAATCCCACACAGATAATTAAGCACTTGCTGCTTTGGGTCCTCTGAAACACTCTTTTCTAATAGGTTGCAGCTGTTATACTGTCTAAATAAGATTCTCTGATCATTAAATCAGCAGGGTTACCAGTTTTGGGTTCAGAGGCTTTTCCGTCTGTATTCTGATCCATGTTTGCTTATAAGGTTGACTACCTCTTTTTCATTCTGGAACACACCCATGAACTTGTTGGGGCACACCAGGGGAAGGCAAGAGCTTCCCACCCCCATCCCACTCCCTTTTAACTGTCAGCTGCCCAGCCACACCCAACTCTTCTCCTTTTCTTCATCATGACCATTCTACACCTCCTCCATGGAAGTAAAAAACTCGAAACAAGAGAGTGAGGAAGAAAACCCAAGATACTGTGACATTTGAGATTGTTCCACTTTGCTTGAAAATACTTCTTTGCTGATGGAACTTTAGAATCCTTAGGCCACTGACCGTAACTCTTTAAGATGGCTAAGAACTTGGCTTTGCCGCTTGGTCGTTCATGCAGCCATTCAACAGATATTTATTGTTTGTCCACTGTGCCAAGTGTTTTGCATGCATGGTAAGCGAATAAACATGGTCCCTGCCCTTATGGAACTTGTAGTCTAGTGAGGGAGACAGACATTTAGTCACTCACATAAATAAGTGAAAAAGTTATAACTGAGCAGCGTAATGAAAGAATATTTATAATCGGGGGATTTTACATGGTGGGAGGATGATGAGGCGGAGTGTGACTTTCTGAGGAAGTGATAATTTAACTGAGATCCAAAGACTGTGTGGGAATTAACTTGGGAAAGAGAGAAGAAGAAATTGTTCCAGGTCAATTGCAAAGGCCTGGGAGCAGGAGGGGCGTGGCATGTTCTTGGTGCTGGAACTCAGCAAGGGGAGGTCGGGGGAGTGAGTGTGAGTTGAGCCTAGAGAGGTAGGGCCAGACCAGAAAGGGAAGGACTTTTTGTCTTTATCCTAAAAGTGACAAGAAATAATTTGTTTCACGTGCTTTGTCTTTTTTTTCTCCTCTCCAGTTTAAAAAGCAGAAACTCCTCCTAGAACTGGACCAGTATGCCCCAGATGTGGCCGAACTCATCCGAACCCCTATGGAAATGCGTTACATCCCTCTGAAAGTGGCCCTGTTGTAAGTATTCCCTGACAAAACAAGGCTCAGTGCCAGCAAATGCAAGGAAAATCTGATGAGACTTTCCCATGTTGTTTGTGGTATTTTTGGAGATTTGCAGTCTTAGTCATCAAGTATTTGCCGTAGTTCTGTTGCACAACTGGGTTCTGTTGTTCTGGCCAGCAAAAGAGACAGAGCCATTCTGTTTCTGTTGGGACAAAGACTCACACAGGGATGTGCACAATCAGACCCTTCACAAATGCTTTCTGACGTTATGCTGATCTGGGTTCCAGCCTACTTGTAACCAGTGTTTCTAAAGAAAAAGTTCTTCAGTTGTGATATACGGATCGAATAAAAGTCTGGTCTTTATGTGGCTGTTGTGTGGAGCAGCTCTATGTTTCATGTACAGTGTAGTGCCCTATTTGTTGTTCAGAAAACTAAAGTGGGAAACAGATCCATTCCAGCTGGGTGACCTATGTGGCAGAGTGGAACTTACTGAGGTTTTATGAGGCTTAATGTTGCGCTTAAGTTTAACTCTTTCAGGTTATTCCCATTTATATCTCTGAGGTAGGCAAATGTGAGTAATTATTTAATCAGCTGATAGTCATTGAATATTAATAATATACTAGTTTCTAGGGATATACAGTAAACAAGACATACAAGATACAGAGTAAACAGTTTTCTCTGTGGAAAAACGTGCCCTTAGAGCTTCACAGTTAGAAGGGGCTTTATGAGACTGGTTTATTCAACCCTCTACTCTGAGTGTGAATTTTCTATTCAGGGTTTTACATAGGTGTCTGTGCAGCTGTTTCTTGAACATCACCTGCTATTTAGAAATGGCTTTTTTTTTTCTTCCCACCAAACAGTTTTGGGATATCAGTTCACAACTATGTATTTCAGAAATATTAGTGGGAACTACCTTAATAGAACCAGAGGTTTAACAACATTATGAATCTCTTATGGACTCATATGTGTCCTGGGGGGTAGTTTTGTAATAGCAGCAGCTGTTTCTTTAAAGGTTGTGTAATAGGCCTATCTGTAATTGCTGAAAAAAACACCAGCAATTTCTAGGCCTTTGGCTTGAGAACTGCTAATCTTACAGTCCTGGGAGGTATTGGATTTAAGGTCTTTATTTGTGAATAATAATTATGATCTCTTCCTGAGACACTGGTATGTTTCTTTCTATCTGATAATCAGAATTATGTAAGTGGTCTACCTTTTCACTTTGTCTGCCAGGAAACTCAGATTTGTAGCCAATTATTACAATGCTATAGAAGACCCATTTGCCTCTTCTTTCCCTTGTCTTTACTTTTTCCTTTTATTTATGTTTTCCCTGGTCTTGGTTCTTTATTTCTATTTTTACCTTGCTATTATTTTTATTATCTGTTCTTATTTTAGCTGCTTCAAATCCTTTGTGGAAGCAGGATAGAAATAAAAATAATAATTCATTATGACCATTTAAGGTTTCCCTACTCAAAATCATTTCAAATTCATTTTCTCAGTCCATTCCTTTCTGCCTCTGGAAAAGACTAGGTGTTTCAGTTAAACTCTTCCCCATGGAAGGTCAAGATGTCTTTGAAGTTCTTTGGCAACAGGCTTGTTGATTTCAGTAGATATTTATTCTGACCTTGGGTACGGTTCAGTGAATACTGTTTGACTAACAAGAGGGCTAAATCTAAGCTACTCTAACCTGTTGGATTGGTGTGGCCCATGTCAGAGCTTAGGAAACTGATTGAGGAAAATGTCTTTCCTGGTTTTCAGAGACAAATGTAGCCATTCCTAAGATATCTGGCTCTGGGGGAATTGGTAGAATTTTATCATTTTAAAGAAGTCTAAAGTAGTAGAAAGAACATTGGCTTTAGAGCCAGAAAGATCTGATTTTGAATGTATGTATTAGCTTATGAAAATTTTGGACAAGTTACTTAACCACTGAGTCTGTTTCCTCATCTACAGATCTGGAATAAAGTTATGGCTAGTTTACAGAATCTCTGTGATGATCGAGTATGATGGTTTTCCATATACCACATAGCACAGGATAGGCAGAAAAGGTTCAGGACCTTTCACTCATTGGCCCCAACCCCCACACTATTCTCTTTTACCTGGGAGAACTCATTTCTAAGAAGTTGCCTTCCTTTGAGTATGCTTTTAGTATATCTCTTCAGCGTCCTGGCTGTGGTGGCCAGGACTCCCTGGTCCACTGATCAGGATTACTAATGCCATATATGTGTGTTCTTCCCCAGCTATCTCTTAAATCCCTACACGGTTTTGTCTTGTGTTGCCAAGTCTACCTGCGCCATCAACAACACCCTCATTGCTTTCTTCATTTTGACTACGATAAAAGGTAAGGCCCTGAAGGAGAGTATAAAGCTCAGTTTTGTTACGCTTAAGCTGTCGTTTTCTTAAAAAAAATACAATGCAACACTTAAAAACATTTTTTTAATTACACAAGTAATACAAGATGATTATAGAAAATTTAAATTCGCCAAGAGAAAAAAATTAATTAAAACATCTTGAAAACCTACTACTCAGACAGTTACTGTTAATATAGTTTTTTAAAACAAGTTCTATTGGACCCAGTGGTGTGTACCTGTACTTCCAGCTACGTGGGAGGCTATGGCAGGAGGATCACTTGAGCCCAGGAGTTTGAGACCAGCCTGGGTAACATAGCGAGACCCCATCTCTTAAAACAAAACAAAACAAAAATGTTACAAAAGGCTTAGAATGAGAATCACAGTCTTCTTTCTTCCCACTCCTAGTTAAATTTCTGCAAAGCAGTTCCTTTTTGGCTTTTGCTGGTATTTATTTCTATATTTCTAAATAAGACCTTATTGCTTTTTCATGAATTTTAAATTCAAGACATTTATTGCATCCTCATATGGGAGGTCAAGATTTAGCTTTTTTGTACCAATATCCCCACTTGCCATTTGCTTGATTTTCTTACAGTAGTTACATATTAATAACACTTGATTAAATCAGTAGTCAGTACCTATGTTTTACAGCACTATATACATTGTTCCTCTGCTGGGCAAAATATAACTATAATTTTTCTCTTTTGTACAACCTTTTATTCTTCCTAGGGTTAATAACTGTCTTTTTTTTTTTTTATTCTTAAATGAAAGGGGCAGGGGTTATGAGGAGAGGGGTTCAATTTCTTTTTTTTCTTTTTCGAGACAGAGTCTCACTCTGTTGCCCTGGGTAGAGTGCAGTGGTGTCATCCTAGCTCACTGCAATCTCAAACTCCTGGGCTGAAGCGATCCTCCTGCCCCATTCTCCTGAGTAGGTGGGACTATAGGTGCATGCCACCATGTCTGGATAATTTTTCTATTTTTTGTAGAGACAGGGTCTTGCTCTTGCTCAGGCTGGTCTTGAACTCCCGAGCTCAAGCAATCCTCCCACCTCGGCCTCCCAGAGAGCTAGGATTACAGGCATGAGCCACCATGCTCAGCCAATAATTGTCTTTTATTTTTTTTTAGATAGGATCTCACTCTGTCACCTGGGCTAGAGTGCAGTGGCGTCATCATAGCTCACTGCAACCTCAAACTCCTGTGCTCAACCTCAGCCTCCCAAGTGGCTGGCACTACAGGGGTGCACCAGCACACCCGGCTACTTTTTCTATTATTTGTCGAGACAGGGTCTTGCTATGTTGTTCAGGCTGTTCTGGCCTCAAGTGATCTTCCTGCCTTGGCCTCCCAAAGTGCTAAGATTGCAGGTGTGAGCCACCATGCCTGGCCTATCTTGTGTTTTGAAATTTCACGATGCTATATGTTTTGACAGGGGTCTTTTTTTAGTTCATTATGCTGAACATTTGGTAGGTCCTTTCATTATGTAAACTAGTGTCCTTTAGTTCTAGCAAGTGTTCCTATATTATTTTTCATATTCTCTCTGTTTTCTCAGTCCTGTTTTTTTGGATGTTGGACTTTTTTGATTGATCAAATATACACATTTTGTTTTTTATTGTTTTTTTTCATCTTTTTAGCTTCTTTTTTGGGATATTTCCTTGTTTTTATCTTTCAACTCTTCTATTGAGTGTTTAATTTTACTTATTACATTTTTAAGTTATGCCTTAGTTTCCAGTTGTTTCTTTGAAGCATCCTATTTTTATTTTATCACCATAGTGTTCTCTATTATCTGAGTATACTTTCAGTTTCCATCCGTTCCAAGCATAGTCTCTTTGTCTTCCTGGTCCTTCCTCCCTTCACCCCCATTTGTTTTGGGCTCATTCTTTCATGTGGGGGTATTTTCTTTAATGTATGGTGATCCTTCCCATCTGTTTCTATTTAAGAGTGAGGAGCTAACACATTAACTGGACATTCTGTATATAGGCAGGGCTTGTTGGTGGATCATTCTCATTGTAGGAGATCAGGTAGTGAACTGGCCTTTTTTTGTTGGAGGCATCCCTAAATGTCATTGTCTGTAGATTTTATTTTCCTCTGAAACTATTCAGTCTTTTCAGAGAGGAATCTTCTAATTTCTTGCCTGGGGTAGCAGAGTTGGGGTTGGTTTGGGGTGGAGGTTGCATAAGACTGGCTGCTAGAATTGGGAGAGCAGGAACAAGGAAGGTGGCTGATTTCAGACAATAGACTTTCATACAATCTCATTACTTTTCAGCCCACACCCTTTCTTAGTCCATTACTGTGTTCAGTAGCTTCAAGACCTGTGCCTCTTTCAGAACTGTGGTCGCCTGCAGGTGGAATAGAAAGTTAGAGGGATGGGTGTATAGGAGTGGTCACTGGGTTGCCCCTATTTGGGATGAGACCTGTGGTTCTGTCTGGTCTTTATACAAACTTTCAGCTTAATTTTCATCTCTGTACCTTACTCCTACCTTCCATAGTCCTTGATTCAGGTGTTGAATTTCTCAGAAGTTCTATGGGATGAGTTGGCCTGATTTTCATTAGTGTTCCTTTCTGTTGGCCACTGAGCTGTAATTTCTTCCACATTGCCAAGTCATTTATCCCTCTTTTACCTGCTTTATATTTTCCACTGTTGTATTCAAATTTATTTTGCCATAATCTTATGTTCTTTGAGGTTAAATACTAGTTTTATGCCCTTATTGTCATTTCAGTGAGGTTTTTGGAGGGAGAGATGATAAATACATGTGATTACTCTACCATTTTTTTTTCCACTAGAAGTCCCTCCATTAGCATTTAGGGTGTACATTTCCAAATGTTTTCCCCCTAGTTTTCTTTCAGACTTTTAAAAATTGTATCAATTAGCTAGTACCACAAAGATGTTATTTAACAAACCACTTCAAAACTCAGTGGCTTAAAAATACAAGTATTTACTGAAATCATGCATCTGTAAGTTATCTAGGAATCAGCTGATCTGTGTTTTTTTTTTTTTTTTTTTTTTGAGACAGAGTCTCACTCTGTTGCCCGGGCTGTAGAGTGCCGTGGCATCAGCCTAGCTCACAGCAACCTCAAACTCCTGGGCTCAAGCGATCCTTCTGCCTCAGCCTCCCAAGTAGCTGG
>CAUYRT010042713.1:0-45803 GCA_963574885.1 Lepilemur ruficaudatus | reverse complement strand
GAAAATCTTGCCCAAACCAGGAAAAGTTGGTCACCTAAAAGTGAGTTCTGGGACAGCTTCAAAGCTGAGATTCAGCCTAAGCAGGATTCTGAAAGACAATTAGGCATATTTGCAGGAGACAGAGGTCCTGCCTCGTGGTTTCCTCCCTGCCCAGGTCTTTGTTGAGAAGGTAAAGGATTATGTTGGAGAACAAAACTGGCTTTGCAGCAGGTCGTTTTCTACTTTTTGAGTTACCAAAGCCCTTCCAGAAACGGAGTGAAAAGGAATCATATCCTGACAGAGGCCTGGAATCCTGCCTCCCGCAGATGAGCCAGGCCTTGCCCTGGTGGCTGAGCCTGCTGGCCCTGGTGGAGAACATCAGCTTCAAGGCCACCATGCAAGGCCACGCACGCTGCAGAGATTTGCTTACACACCATGGAACTGCAGGAAACAGCATTCACACAGAAGGTAGCTATCCCCATTAGGAGTCATCGGTCCTGTGGGATACTGAGGGCTTCTTGCCTGGTCAGCCTGGGGGAGTTTCCTGGAAGAGCCTCATAAGACACTGTAGTTTGACTCTGAGTAACCCATTCATCCCTGCCCAAGGAGGGGACCTCTCTTTGCAGGAGGAATAAAAACAAACCAAGTTCCTCCACTCTGCCTCCAGAGGAGAAAAGAACAGATTGGTGCAGCAATATGCATGATTCGAGGCTGAGCAGAAGCCAGGCAGGGAGTCAAGCACCAGCAAGGGTGTGACTGGTTCGACGCGTGTCTGAGAGCAGAGACTAAGTGGACACCGAGTCACAGGAGGCGAACTTCATGGGGGACTCCAAGACAATCACAAGGTAGCTAGCTCTACAGAAAGAGAGGAAGGAAAGACAGCTGGCCACAGGTTATGAGGGCTGGACTGAGCTCACGGGACTCCCCAACATCTTCTTGTCATCCAGCACTGCTACTGGTCCACCTACACGCGGTGGCTTGCATCCCTCCCATCTGAAGAGGCCACTCAGACTCTGACCATTACACTCCGATCTCGGGGTTATTGAAAGAGTAAACTGAGTTCCTATTTTGTCCATTTCTGAAAGACAAATTCAGTGATGTTAAAACCTCTTTGCCAAGTCATTTCCCACCCCGGCATGCCTACCATACTAACAGTTACCAGAATCATGGTGCATTTGCTATTTTATGAAAGGAGCTCTAGCATTTCCATACCTTCCTCAGGGACCATTCCCCTGCGATCAGAGAGAACAATGACGTCCGCTTGCCTCTGAGTGGACAGTGTTATTCCCTGTGGAAACTGGGAAGCCACAGGACAGACTACTTGGCATAGGAAAAGGGTCCCCAGGGATATGTTTCCAAAGCAATGGTCGTCTCCCCCTCAAACCAAGCAAAGATTTGCTTACACACTGTTGAACAGAGGTCAAGAGCAGTTTCTACTGAGGCACACTTAGAGGCTTCTCTAAAATATACTGCAGCCACCTGCCATGCCAGGCGGCTCCAGCACACCCCATCTGCCTCCTAAATACCTGCTCTCAGCAAACCACTGCATGTGCTGCATCCTTCCTGCAGTGTACTCTGGCCCAGGATTTTGCAAGATAGGTTCTGTGGAATACTAGTCCCCTGAGGTGCCCCCCCCAAAAAAAACGGATTCTGTGGACACATAAGGTTGGGCAAATACCGCACACTGGAGCCCCCTGCCCTGAGCCCCCAGGGGGCCTCCCCTGCAACTGAGGTCCAGCCTTTCGTGGGAAGCAGATAGCAATTACTGTGACTACTCTCAGACTTTTTTTATGTGAGGGACAGTAAGGACCTGTATACATCTCCTGAAAACATGCTGCATCAGTCAGGATCCAGCAAGACACAGAATCCAACTCAGAAGGTTTCAGAGGCTTTAACAACTGGATGGGCCTGTTTACAGAGCTGTGGGCGGAGCAGAAGGAAAACATGCAGGTGAGACACTCAGAGATTGGTTAATAGCTGGTGGAAGCCCTGGCTGCATTGGTCAGAGGGCAGGGGGAGGAGACAACCCTAATGGCCAGTGAGGGCTGGAGTCATGGGGCAGGGCTGCCCATGGGAGACAGGGTCATAGAGAGACCAGAGTCTTCCAGAAACACAACACCCAGAAGGGAGGGGCAGGAGGCAAGTATGCCAGTCTCTGTCCTCCAAATGGGGAGTTGGAGGAGAAGCGGGTGCAAGTGGAGACATCTAGAGAGGGGACACTCTTGGGGCAAAGCAAAGACCTGGGTGTAGGGAGTGGCCAGCTGGAACAGCCAGCATTGAATAACCAGCACGTAGCTTATGCATCAACAGCAGAGAGACAGAGCAGGAAACGCTTGCAAGTTCCCTGTGAAACATCTCTCACTGTTAAATCATAGCTATGGTTTCTTTTTAATGTTCTACTTATTCTAACCCAAGCTAACCCAAGTTCAGCTTCAAACTGAAAGAGACAAAGGCTTACTTCGCCTGGATGACAGAGAAGTACCTGTCCAGATGCAGCAATCATTATGGTACCAACACATCTTCATCATTTTTCCAAAGATTTTCACCCACCCAATGGTTGGTGTTCACCCAGCCATCCTCCTGGTAAGCCACACTCAAAAGTTCGTGGTCATCTTTGACCTCTCCCTCTTCTTCATTCGAGTTTTATTAGCTCTGTAACCACAGTGTTACTGACAACCCTTCTCTCCTTTCTGTTTTCACAAAGCACCTCCCACAAGCTTAGGCTCCCATCAGCTCCATCATGGTCTATCACTGCAACACCCCTAAATGATTTTTGTGACCTACTTCTTGCTCCGCAAGACAGCTATGCAGCCAAAGTGACTTCCTAAAGCACAGTTAAGGTCGAGCATAACTGCCTGACTCCAAAATGCCCAAAGCCCCCTTTGCACAAGATACATTTGCATAACATTAAACATTGTCATGTGCCAACATAGCTCTCTCAACATATCACTGAGAGACATATCTCCTCTTTATTCACTTTGACCACACTCTTCACCGCAAATGTGCCTCCATCATTGCCTATTGGCTTTATTGACATTATTTATATGCCATATAGCTTTTTCAAAAGTTTAAGAACTCACAAGTAGAAAATTATTATTATCTCCACCTGTTAAAATCTTGCCGACATCAAAATCAAAGCCCTTCTCAAATGCCCTGTATTCTCTGGCCCTCCTTCTGGATCCCTTTTGCCAAAAGTCATTTCTCCCTCTGTTGACTTCTATGGAAGGTTTCAACACAATCTGCCTAGTTCAAGAGCTAACTACATTCATATCTTAACTCCCCTATTTGAACATAAGACCCAGGAGGCCAAAGCGGTGCCTTACTCACCGTCACACCCTCTGGTCTCTTAGCTCAGAGCTCTGCTTGACAAACGTTTACTGTTTAGTGATCAGATAAATAAACAGTCTCAGTTAGAACCCACACCCACTTCGCAAACTGGAAATAAATGGAGAATATGGAATATCAATGGGAGGCATCGCTCCAGCTGCTGCTACAACACTGTTAATTACACAATACTTTTATTGAGCAATTCGGTGGTAATTCTTGCTGCTATTCCTCCTTAATAAGATCCATTGTGCACCATAAAATAGTAACTGGGACGCAGTTTGTATTCCACATGCATCACATTTCTTTTTAGCAGGTTCTTCCATATCCATAATCTCATCATTATTACTATTACCCTCAGAAGACAGTTGACTTGCATTAATCAGGCCTGCTGCCGTTCCCTTGCCAGATTTTCTGCAGTTTTATTGTGCTTTTGGACATTTTAATTAACTTGAAAAATTAATTTTAAAATCTTACCTTATTAATGCTCTGCTCCCTTGGAAATCCCTGCCTCTTGTTTATTATCACTGACCATTGGAAGACGAGGTCGTGAGTGATTAAAGCTCCAGAAAACATCCACGCCATCTTGCCGCAGACTCTGCTGATTTTCAATGGGATGAGAATGATAGTCCAAACTTTTAAGTAGGAGGGAGGAGGTTCTGTTGCTTGGGGAGTTAAAAGACTTATAATCTCAATTATGCCATAACATTTACTGCTCAACTACTGCTCTCTACAGAAGCGCAACAATGTTAGTTTATTAATGCCGTAGACAGATGTAAGTTTGGTTTTACCTAGTTGACAAACTGAAATGAAGAAGGTACCAGATTTGGTGATTCAAGAACATTGACACACAGCCAAACAAGAAAGACGCATCAGAATAAAACTAACTTCTTGATCCTCAATGCTCTATCTGGACTCTAGGAAATAGAATGGGATGGTCGTGGAACAACATGAGTTCTTCATTTTCTAAGCGAGAAATGGCAGCATCTCACAGGCTAGCTGCAATCAGCAGGTAGTGGCTTCCTGATCATTACAATAAGAGTGTGAGGCTGACCGGGAATCTGCCAGACAGAGAGTCCTTATCCGTGAGAGCTGCCTGCCATGTATGTAGAATTAGTGAATTGCAGCAACACATCTACCTTCCCCATTATAAAAACTTGGTAGCCTTTTAGTATAATTTACAATAGTGATTCTCAACCTCTGATTATGAAGATCTACTCTTAATTTTATAAGAATGGCAGACTCATATAATTCCTCATATATATTAATAGTATCTATTGATATAGAAAGTACACGATAGCATGGATTCAGTAACTTCTTTATAGGAATCCTTATTTTATGGATATTAACTACTTCTACATTGAGAACACATGGTCCATTTGTGTGCAGGATATATTATTTACCCAATTTGCAGACAACGCTTGGTGTGCCTATGTATTTGTGTGCTCCTTGTCTTAACTCTGTCACCGCCCCACCCCACTCCTACCCCTCTGGCCAGCGCTCAGATGCTCACAGAGGGGAAACCACTCATTTTAGTCATCCATCACAAGAAATGAATATTCAAACCCAAACACTGGCATGATGTCTAACTTTGAACATTTTCAAGAAGGGGCTTACTTTTGCTATGTCTATTTAAAATGCCTGAATTTTTGAAGAATGTTAAAGAGATAGAGAACTACTCTATCCAGCTGCCGCCAATCAGAGCTACACTAGCAAGCTATCTGAGGAACTTGTTGATTATAAGGAACAGTCACCCAACAAAGCTAGTTTATTACAAGGATATTTTAAGGACACAGAGTAATATGATGGGACCCTTTGGCTAAGTGTACAGCCTAATTCAGGTTCCTATTATGTCATTTACTATCTGGTGTTCTTAAGTCACTCACCCACCATCTCAGAGCCTTGGTTTATTTACTTATAGAATAGAGATAATATGAGTATCTAGATCATAATGTTATTGGGACTACTGAATGCACATCAAGAAATTAGCCTAGTTCTTGGAAGATAGTAAGTACTTAATAAATGTTAGCCAGCAACAGCAGCAACAATAGCAATGGAGGTCATGGCAGAAGCACAGCTGGGCCCCATGGGAACTATATGAGCTCAATTCTCCAAATCTCCAAGGCTGTCTTTTTTAGGGTCCACAGAGTCTCTTGCTGGTCTGCTCAGTTAATTCTCTTTGATGCAGATTGTCTGTCTCTTACCTTTCTAGTTTCCACTTTCCATAATTCTGCCTGAATATGAAGCCCCTCAACAGAATACAAACTTCACACAACAAATCCCTTTACTAAAAGCATTTGTTCTGTAAAATTTGGATTCAGTCAAAAGGCCACACTCAAGGATCCAGAAGGCCATATGTGGCCCCAAGGCCACAGGTTCCCCACAAAGCAGAGGCTCTGTGTGTTCAGAGGGTGAAGATAGCCCATTGGAGTAGAGCTCGGCTTCCTGGAGGAGGTGAGACTTGTGCTAAGCATTGAGCTCAGCACAATTAGGCCGAAAGAATGAAGGAGGAGAATGTGGTAGGTACTGTCCATGGCTTACAGAAACTCCATTCCCAACCCCTTCGCCCCTCCCACTTCTAGTACTGAGATTGCTCACTCTCCAAGGCCCTCTTGGAGCTCAGGGGAACGTAGGACTTCTGGCCAATGAGACATAATGGAAGGTGATATGGATTTTGCTCTCCTAGTAAAGAGATAAGCATCACTGGAGCACTTCTTCCCGACTTGGGCAAGGATGCAATGCCCTAGACTGCAATCATGTCCCTGCAGCAGTGAGTAGCTTTGTAGGAGAGAAGAGAGCTCCTGTAACAGCCCCAGGCTTGCAAATTGGAGGAAATTCCCCCAACCCTTTACTGTCTTCTTTAGATAATTTGTCAAAAAACTTCCCTTGTGATCCTAAATGCTTAATTGTTTCATTTCCAAATTTAGATCCAGGTTTTTCTCTGCTTTCCTGGATAAATGAATACAATCCCTCAACCATCACTTGGTATTTCTTTCATGATTTACTGGAAATACACTCAGCCCTCTCAAAGTCTCTCCTTCACCAAGTCAGCACACCTTCCTTACCTACGTTTAGTCTCAAGCACTCTTTGGGGGTGAGGACTCTGCTCATGATTCATTAACTTTTTCTCTAAGTATGAAAGATTTTTAAGGAAGAAACGAATAGGTGGAAATGCCTTATTAACTTTGAGGAGGAGACACAAGAATGTCAAAATCTGCCTCAATATATGGAAAATCAGCCAAGGGTTCAATATTCGATGCCTACCCATCACCTTGATACACTGACTTCATCTTTGTCTCCAGGTTCAATGAACTGAGGAAAGTGAGAATTTTAATAGAAACTGAAAATTATCTCCACGGCTAGCAGCCCTGTGATTTTTAAGAGTCCTGATAGTCTCTGTCTTCAGATGCTAAGTGTGCAAGAGCTGGTATTATTTCATGGGATAACAAAGTAGGGGTGGGGAGACTTAGAAAATAAATGAACCTCATCTGGAAATTTTCACAAAGTCACTTTCCAGTCAAATCAGCTATAACAGACTGTATGTATTCCCCCAAAATTCATATGTGGAATCCTAATCCCCAAGATGATGGTATTTGGAGGTATTGTGCCTTTGGGAGGTGACTAGGTCAGGAGAGTGGAGCCCCCACAAATGGGATTAGTCCCTATATAAAAGAGACCCCAAAGAGCTCCCTCAACCTCCCACCATGTGAGGACACAATGAGAAATCAGCCATCTGGGAACCAGGAAGCAGCCCCCACCAGACACCGAGTCTGTGGGTGCCTTGAACTTGGACCTCCCAGCCTCCAGAACTGTAAGAAATAAATTTCTATTGCTTATAAGCCACCAAGCCTGTGGGCTTCTGTTATAGAAGCCCAAACAGGCTAAGATATCGACAAATATTAATATTTTTAAGTACATAATCAGTACTGGGAACAAGCAGGAGGAAAGAAGAAACTAACGCCTGGAGGAACACGCTTCTCCAAGAACTTCCCGGGTGCTGGAGAGAGTGACCTGCTGAGAGTGTGGCTGAGACCCAGCCACAGGGGCCAGACTCAGTGTTGAAGGGTCTTGGGCTTGGCTCAGGCAGTAAGTTGGTCCTATCTGTGTGAGTATACTGGCGGGAAGTAGGAGTTCTGGAGTCAGACACTATTTCTTTCATGTCCTGTGTGACCTTGAGTCACATTACTTAACCTCTATCTTGTTAATGAAGCTTCCCCATCTGTAATAAGGAGTTGTGAGGATAAATTGCTGTAATGTATCTAAAATGATTAGTGCAGTGTCTAGCACGTAATAAGAATTCAGCAAATGTGTGTTCTTATTATATATTGCTATTATTGTTATTGTTATTATTACCACCAGTAGGTCCAGAAGATATCTCTAATGCCCAGAAGGCACGTGGTAGATACTAAAGGAATGAATGAACAAATGAACAAACAAAGGAAAGAGAAAACAATAGAATTGTCACAAGGTGGTGTGTGATAAACTGTGGGTTCAGCGGGTTCTGGAGTGAATCATTTTCCTTCAGCCTCATCTCTCTTTGAAAACATGCGTTCATGTTCAAATCAGTCTGAACATTACCATTGGCAGATTTTTCTATTATATTTCTGGAATAAAACTCTGTTTAGTGGGCAAAATATTACAAATGTTAATGTTTAACAAATAAACGGTTACTTAGAAATGGAAAGCAGCACTAATTAACTCTCATTGTAGGGAGATCTGTTTAAAATTCCAATTTGATTTGTTGAAGGCTGAGAACTCAGGTTGTCACATTCACCCAGAGAAGATGTCTCTTTAGGAGTGTGTTAGAAATTGGAAACACAGCTTCCGAGGGACTGCTTGCCCCTTTTAAATGTCTGTTGAGATCTTCTCACAGAAAAGAACAAAGAGCTTGTCCATTTCACAGCAGGTCCAGTGTGGAAGGAGCTATTTGAAAGAGAGACTATTTAGAACCATCTAGGAAGCCAGAGCGAGTAACAGGTGTGGGGACAGGTAATTAACACCGGCATTCTAGGTGGAAGCAAAGGTCAAGCCGGTGGAAAGGATCAGACCGTGACAAAAATGACCCCGGACAACCAACAGACAGGAGAACCGTAGATATTCCAACCTTGACCCAGAGCAAAAGTTAAGTCGGCAGCAAGAAATTAACTGTTTGTGTGTGTGTGTGTGTGTGTGTGTGTGTGTTTTAAACATATCATCCATGTATTATGCAGATTATAGACAGAAAATGACGCAAAGAGATGTATATGCCATTATCTAAGTAAAAGTACCTTAAGGTTCAATAGGGCACACTTGGGATTTTAGCCTGGAATTGTTTCTTGAGAACTGGATGTCTTTATTCAGCTGATCACTTCACTCTCGCAGTTGAGCCCACCCTAGGAGCCAGCTTTCCTCTTTTGATCAGACCAATTCAGAGTATGTTTTCTCATTATCCACCTAACTGAAGTCTTGAACTTCATTTCTGCCCAGACCATCTTCTAGGACAAAATGCATGGCGTGTCTAAGAAATGGCAATTGTGCCAAGTGCAGAGAGCCCAGAAAGGGAAAGCAGGTAGGGAGGCTCAAGGGGAGGTTTGTCCAGGTGATGGATGCTCTAGAAGACACGCTAAGGAGTTGAACTATCCAGGCATATGTGAAGGGGAGGTTTGGTCTCTGTGGCACTGGATGGTCTCTGTTCCAGATACTCCTTTCTAGAAGTAACTTTGTGAATCTATTGTTCATATGTAAGACATTGTTTAAGATTTTTGTTTTGTTTTTAAAATCGCACCTAATTTCAAAAATAGCCAAATGCCATTGTTACCTCTTAGTATTAAATATTTTAGAATAATGCTGTCCTTATCCACATCTTGCCTCCTAAGAAGGACACATTTTTAATTTATATCATAATTGTTCACATAGCTGATTCTTGAATTTATTGCCTCACCCTGTTTGAGAAGATTTTTTTTTCTAAAAAATTCCACACTGCTGCCCTCTCACCACACAGATTCTCCTCTGCTCTATTGCTAGCACAATCATCTCTACTGCCTGTCTTCAGAGCATCCTTCTCCTTGGGCTGACGGGCTCTCTCCTGCTTCCATGAGGGAAGCAGGGTGGCTGTCCAGAACCCCAAACTTCCAAGACCTTCTGTGAGATAGACTGAGAGATTTCTGAGGTTCTCATAGGTCAGTATATTGAGAGACAGAAACTGATTGGCTCACTGTGTCCAATCAGGTTAGGGGAAGGGGCCATATGGCAGACTCAGGCCACCAAGTCCACTCTTCAAGCCAATACTGCGGGCTGCTTGTGAAGACCCGAACACAGCCTGGTCGCCAACCACAAGCATGTCTACTTCCCATCCCTTCTACAAACACGAACGCTTCAAGGCAGCATTTCCTTGTGGGGGCAGTTTTGTGAAAGCTAAAGAACTAATAAAGAAAAAGAAGCCCATTAACACAATTTGATTCTAACTGCATTGTTGCTGATTGCAGTTTAATCCTGGATGGATTGTTATTCTTTAGTTAACCGAGAAGAGACGTAATAACTTTGAGTAAATGAGGAGCTGGACCATAATTCAGATTATTGTCTGATTAAAGTCTCTAGGTCTGAGTTAAAGTGATGGTACCAGGAAAAAAGAGTGTATTTCAAAAAGAAATTCAGTCTATCCTATATGTAATCAAGATATAATTGGGGTTTTCATACTTCTTACAATCTAGATGCTATGGTCTCAAATCACGTTTCACACTTACAAAAAAATCAAACATCTACCCAGGATTGCTGAGGGTTCCTGGCACCTTTGTCTCCAAGCTCCTGCTTCCCACCTGTATCTGCTACCGACATCCCTCCCTTTCCCACTGTGTTCAACTCAGACATGGGCTCTGCCTCTTTCTGTCTTCCCATCAAATCAAAAACAATTATGCAAGGAACAGTAGCCTGCAGTGACAATGTAGGGGGACAGAGGATGGCGTCTCCACATCAGACCCTGGGAATCATGTTGAGCTTGGCATGGCTCAACATGGGTGTCTCACACATGGCATCATTTCACACTGAATAATCCAGATCTGGGGAAACAGATGTCTGGTTATTGTGTGGTTGTCCTGTTAGTGCCACGGCACCTGGTGACACCCTTGTAGGTGGACATATTATCCTCCCTGAACAGAATGAACATTCATGGGAGCAATCACCTTAGGAAGAGGTCAATCTGAGGCCAAAAAATATTGAGAAACCAGGAGGTAAAACTTATATAGGAAAGAAGGAAACACTCATTTCTCTGTATCCAGGGGCCCATTTGAAATAATAATGGTGGGTAGAGAGGTAGAAACACTCAGGGAGATAAAGACCAGTTGTCTGTAGCCACATAGCAGGTAAACAGGGAGCTGACCCAGCAGAGGACCCTGTGATGGGTCTGGGTGTGGCTATCAGGGGGAAATTATTCTCTTTTGGGCATCCTTTTCATATTAGTCAGAACTCTAGGTTGCTCATGATAGAACTCAAATCAAACTAGCTTAAAGCAAAAATATAATTTATTGGCTCGTAAGATTCCAGGAAGGGCTGAACAAACAAACTGGACAGGTAGGGATGAAGGTGGAAATCAGGAACATCTCAGCCCAGGGACCCAAATGCCTCCAAGACTCTCATCTCTCATTACCACTTTTATCTGTGTGATACCTTTATTAATTCTCTCTCACCACTTATTTCTTCATGTGATGGCAAACCTGGCCACCATCAGGTCTTGAATTTGACATTTCAAAACCACTGCTTTCAGAGCCTGCCAGGACCTTTCTCTCAGCCCAAGGAAGGATGCTCACTAGCCCAGTTGGACCACCCCTGCCGATATTGTCACTCACTGTGGTCCCCATAGCACTTGCCATGAGCTGAGTTTATTGCATTTACTTAGGATGTCTATTTTATCTCGTTAATTGACAAATAAAACTTGAATATATTTATGGTGTGCAGCATGATATATTGATATATATACATTGTGGAACGGCTAATCAAGATAATTAGCTTATGTATTACCTTTCAAACTTATCAATTTTTTGTGGCAGGAACATTTAAAACTTAGCATGTCTATTATCTGTCTTCCTGCCTGGCATATAAATCTATGAGAGTAGACACATTTCTGACTTGTTCACCACTCTATCCCCAGCACCAAAACAATATTTTGGCACCTAAGAGCAACTCAAGAAAGACTTCTAAAACAACACCTTAGAAGTCTAAGGTGTTGGATAACAAGATCTAAGTCTTGGATAGACAAGAAATATGTGAACTTCATTAGCCATTAAAAATTGTGTTTTGGGTGGGGCACAGTGGCTCACATCTGTAATCCTAGTGCTCTGGGAGGCCAAGGCAGGAGGATCGCTTGAGGTCAGGAGTTCAAGACCAACCTAAGCAAGACCAAGATCCATCTTTACAGAAAAACAGAAAAGTTAGCTGGGTGTGATGGTGTGCACCTGTAGTCCCAGCTGCTTGGGAAGCTGAGGCAGGAGGATCGCTTAAGCCCAGGAGTTTGAGGTTGCAGTGAACTATGATAATGGCACTGCACTCCAGCCTGGGCAACAGACGGAAACCCTGTCTCAAAAAAAAAAAAAAAAAATGCGTTTGGAAAAAATGACTACGCTAAGTGAGAAAGAAGTGAATATAAAATTCTATTTCCAATATAATCCTAACTTATAAAAAAGAATAGCCACATCTCAAACAGGAGGGGTAAAACCAGGAGGATCTTATCAGACTAAAGTGCCCACCTGCAGCCCCTTATCCTTCCAGCGGGAATGGGAAGAGAAACCAACCAAAGTGGGATGTAGTGCCCCCTGTCTGTTCCGACATTTGTCCAAATGTAGGGCTGTCAGATAAAATGCAAGATTCCTAGTTAAATTTTAATTTTAGATAAATAATAAATACTTCTTTAGTATAAGTATGTTTAAAATATTACACAATAAATAATACTAAAAAATTGTATGTTGTTTATGTGAAATTCTAATTTAACTGGGTATCCTGTGTTTTTATTCACTAAATCTGGTAGCCTAGTGCCCACTCAGGGAGCCACAGCAGTGCTGAAATAGCCATGTGGCACACAGAGCAAGAGGAAGAGGTAGGGCCTTGGATCCCTCTGGGCTTCAGGTTAACATGGGAGGAATGTTCCAGATGCTCCTGCATGCTCCCAGGGCAGGACACAGATGGTGGCTGAAAGGTGACCCCAGAATAGAGGCTGAAGATTGGGAAGCCCAGGCCAGCTCCTGGTGACCCATGGCCAGGACTCAGGATTGGTAGCATTGCAGAGCTGAGATGGGGCAGAGCCTGCAGGAGATGGGCCACCTGACCCCGACCAAGCCCAGAGAAGCAGCCCTGAGTGACACCAGCTCAGATCCCATAGCTAACCTTAGCAGCATGTGGGGAAAGACAACAGACAGCCTTGCAGAAGCCAAGAGTTCCCGAGGAGAGCGCAAGGAGGAGCCCATGGATCCTCCCCAGTCACTGTGACAACTTAGATGCCATATTGTGAAGGAGGAAGAGGGAGTAAATATTTGAGAAGACAGAAGGCCCCAGAAAGGAATTTAAAGCTCAATATTCATGTGTCTCCAAAACAGTGTTTCAGGTCAAGTTTGTTGTCTTTCTGCCACCAGTGCTAATGCAAACATCAGAGAAAAATGAACACAATAAAGAAAATAAAGAACACACATACGTAGGAGGGTTGAGAAGTCGTCTTAGGGAGAGAAGTGATCTTTTAAGATAACAGTTTTCTGGGCCATTCTTTGGATGTGAAAAGTAAGGTACCCTGGGCATGGTCTGAAAAGATAGGATGAAGAGAAGAATTCAAATGTCCTGTAGAACAAAGTAACCAGAATTTTAGAACTTTCTCCTGTGGGGCTAGAGAGTTGAGAGTCCTGGCTGAGGAGAAGTGGCCGGTGGATGCAGGCAAGTCTCAGGACTATGAGAAGTTTAGGCCACAGAAAGAAATGGCCTATGAGAAATATTCCCTTGCTCAAAATGGCTGGGAGATGATTAAGCACAGGGATGTCTAATCTTTAAACGTGACATATACTCTGTTCTGTGCAAGGCTGTAATCTAAGGCCCCCTCCATTAACTGCAAGCCTTTAGGAAAATTCCTGAACACAAAAGCTTGTGGCAGAGTCACTAGAGACTTAAAGGCTCAACAGTGAAATTCTGGATTGCTTTCCAGATTGTGCAGTACACAACCTACACACTCATACCTGGTGACCCTAACTGGCCCAGGACTGGAAATGAAGAAACATTCCTTTTTCCAAGTACATTAGAGCAAGACCCACAAAAGGAAGGGCAAGGAAGAATGTGAATAGTAATTGTCTCTAGGTGTCACAATGGATAGTCTTGATTTTCCTTTTAGTGCTATTGTGCGATGAATCTGTGTTAGTTTTGCTGCCTGGAAAAATATTTAAGAATCAAAGAAATAATCACACAGTAGGCAAACAGCAGTGGTTATGGAATGGCGGGGGCCTTGAGTCTTGTCTCTGGACGCCAGCTAGGGTCTGAGTCAGCTTACATTCCACCTGCCTTGGCACCTGTTGCCTGTAGCAAGGAGGAGAATGTTGGCAGGGTGGTGGTGATGGGTGGGAGGGTAAGACTGTGCCCAGAGAGGACAAACTGAGCAGTAGAACCTGGCCACACTAACTTGTGTCTGGGGACAGTGCTGAGACACATGTATTTCACCACAGCAGAGACTGACCCAACTGCCTCTAAATCTTAAGCAAAAAGTCAAGAAATAAGAAAGTGTTTCCATATTTTTATCTAGTGCTTCTCTGGAATTTGCTTTCATTACTCTTTGTAAAAAGTGTACATGTCAATAGTAAAGATGATAAATTATATATGTATGTTTTACTTCAATAAAAATTTAAAAAAAACAAATACAACGTCACTGCTCAAATTTTTTAAAAATGGATATATCCTTTCTGAAATTTGGTGATATATATCAAAATTTTTAAAAAGTAAAAGTTCATGGCCTATAAACAAATTGTATGTGTCAAAATTAGCAAGTTTTTGCATCATGTATTTTTTTAATCCCTAAGAGGCCTGAGAGGCTGTGCAGTTCTACTCCCTCCATTTACAGATGGCACACTTGAGAAAGGATGAGGCCAGGATTCCATAGTGTAGGAAGGAGTCAGGATTCTGTGGAGAAACAGCACTGAGACATTGTGTATATAATCTAGAAAGAGATTTCTTTGGAAGAATTGGCTCATGTGATTCTGGAGGCTGGCAAGTCCAAAATCTGCAGGGTGGGCTGGCAGGCTAGCGACCCAGGGAAGAGCTGATGCTGTAGTTCAAGTTCAAAAGCCATCAGGCTGAAGACCCAGGAAAGAGCCAACACTGCAGTTCAAGTCCAAAGGCTGTCTACTGGCAGAATTCCCTCTTGCTCGACGGAGGTCAGTCTCTTGTTCTATTCAGGCCTTCGACTGATTGCATGAGGTCACCCATATTAGGGAGGGGAGTCTTCTTTACACAAAGTCCATTGGTTTAAATGTTAATCTCATCCCAAAACACCCTCCCACAAATATCTAGAATAATGTTTGACCATATATCTGGGCACCATGGCCCAGGCAATTTGACACATAAAAGTAGAAGTAGACATTTGAATTTAAACCCAAAGCTCCTGATTTTCCTAAAGCCAATCCACTTGGTCATGTGGCCCTAATAAGACTCATACTTTTGAAACAATTAACTTCTGGAGTCTTAATATTCTCAAGGCAAGAAGCTGGGGGTAGTGACATGTTATGTGTAACAAATGTATTCATTTATTTGCTTTAAATGATTTTCCCCAGCAATATGCTTACCCGGACGCATTTCAAACCAAGAAAGAAAAAAAAAAGCATAACTTAGAGGGACTGAATCCAAGACTCCCAGTTCTTCTGAATGCCCCACTGGAGCCCAACCCCATCATAAAATAATACTAAGTATTTGTGAAGCCCTTTGAGAGTCATGGATGTTAGATGCAGAATATTGTGAAATACAAAACATTCAGAGATACATACACCAAACATAAGCTCACATCAAGTTCCTCAGACGACCAGTTCTCTTCATTAATCCTGAATGTTGGATGTGATTCCTCATTAGAGATGGAGCACCTTAATTTCTACATATTCCACTTCGCTTATATTTCAATTTCTGCCCCTTGAATTTTGCCTCCTACTGTCTTTTTTTTTATTAAATTAAAAAAAGAGAATGTAAGCTTTGAACTTAACACCTCATTGAGAAGGCTGTATTAGAGGAGGAGACATGCCCACCTTTATTGCCCTGATCCACTGGAAGATTGTTTTATTAGCTAAAGAAGTAAAACCACAGCTATTTAAGATTCCCGCCACACTTCTTCCGCAATAACATCATTACCATAGCAAACTACAAATTCCGTTTCAGTCTCGCCTTTTTTCAAGATTTAAGAGATTTAATCCATTTGAAAACTCTAAATGCATTCAGAAATATTTGAAGACTGGGGCTTTGGGTTAGAATCTAAACAGTTACAAGAATTAACGTGCAATTTTGTTCCGTTCATCTCATGAGCATCAACAAGTAGGAAGCAATTGCTGAGACGGACAGACAGACGAATAGCTGCACAATGAATTATATTACTGTAGTCCTACCTTTGTCGTGGCCAAAATAATGAGACCTTGGGTTAAAACATCAATCCATCCTGTCCTTAGGATGGAGTTCATGGTTAAGCGATGTGTTAGGCAGCTCGGGCTGCCATGGTGAAATACCATAGACTGGGGGACTTAAACAACGGACATTTGTTTTCACACAGTTCTGGAGGCTGGAAGTTCAAGATCAAAGTGCCAGAAGGGTTGGTTTGTGGTGAGGCCTCTCCTCCTTGCAGATGGCTATCTTCTCACTGTGTCCTGACAAGGCCTTTCCTCTGCCCACTTTTGGAAAGAGAAAGAGCGAGCTCCGGTGGTCTCTTCCTCTTCTTATCAGAACACCAGTCCTATTAGATTAGGGTCCTGCCTTTAGGATCTATTTAGTCTAATTACCTCCTTAAAGGCCCTATCTTCAAGTACAGTTATATTGGGGGTTAGGACTTTAACGTAGGAATTTTTGGCAGGGAGAGACACAATTCAGTCCGTAACAGGCAACATTAACCCACTTTAAAATGTATTTTTCTACTGTTTAAGCTTTACGTAGAGGTTTTTTCACTTTCTTTTGCTTTTCTTTCTTTTTCTTCCTTTTTCTTATTTTGTTTCCCTATTAAATACAGAATCTTTCTCATTCCAAACAAGCCTTGTGCTAAGTTAGAAGATGTTTTTCTTCTTTTTCTACTTTTTAAAAAATGTATTAAATGTTTGGGATCCTTTCTTTAATGAAAGGAGAATGATTCACGATTAATTCAAAAGAATCCAAAACACATATTTTGAAATAGCCCCAATATTTCACATTTGCTCTGACCAGATCCAACTGAACATGGCAATAAAAACGTAAGTGGGAACACATCAGTCCTGACTTCAGGGAGTTACTTTCTCTATGTATTTAACTTTATGCAAATTCAGCTATGTACACTTGGGAGTGGGGGAGATATACCCTCTCTACGGCATAATTCCTAAACACAATTACATCTTATATTCAACCAAGGAAATAGCAAAGTGTTCTGACAGGGAAGAAAAATTTGACCCTCGATGGACTTACTGACAGCATAAGGCACACTAATTCATTCATGCTGTATTTGATAGGCAACTTACATTTCCAAGGGTACTTTTGTCTCTATGTGAGTTTTCGCTTAATGACTGCCTTCAAAAACTAACTCCAAACTAAGACTCAATTTTACGACGTATCATGACAAGGTTTAAGGAAGAACGTGAGAACGCAACTGGCCAGCCTCTAAAAGATGAGTAAAACTCACCTAAACGGAGGAAAGAAATGATGGCATTCCTGGGGCAGGGAACAGTATGCACAAAGGCACGGAGGCAAGAATGCAGCCGGAATGCACCGTGCAGGGCTTCCCACACTGTGTGCAGGAACGACCTGGGAAATGCAGATTCCCCATCCACCCCTGCTGGGTGACCCCTGAGGTTCTGCAGGGTAGCAGCTCCCAGGGTGGTACTGACGCTGCTGTCTGGCTGGAAGCCTCCCTTTGATTACAAAGCACCTAGAAGGAGATAAAGGAGATGAACTGAAAAGATGTTTGTAGGGAAGCAGCAAGATAAAAGGCAGGGTCCTTTGTTAAGGTCAAGTTAAATAGGGCCTGGAATACCAGACTCGGGAGTTGGACTTGTGATAAGTTATTACTCTTGAAATGGTCAGGCAGCAACACAAAGTGTTAGCAGGAGAGTGTTAGGAAGATTGTCTGGCAGGGCCATGCAGGGACTAAGTGGGGAAAGAACATTTTGAAGTAATTAACACAGAAGGCTGGAAGAATTTGTGTCTCAAGGAGAAAAATTCCCCTACAGAGGGCAAATATTTAGAGAGGTAGGAACAGTAAAAGCAGCCTGCTTGATGAGATTTGATTGTAACTTTATGTTCAAAGGCCCTAAAATAGGTGATAATCTATGTCTTCATAAATGTCTCTGAACAAATATAATAATCTCTCTCCTAAATTTGAAAAAACATAGTATTTATATATTAGAAATATTGAATGGCTATTCTAAAAAGCACTTCAAAGAAACAGCACAATGGGCAAATATTTATACACCAGTATAATATTAAAACCTAAAAATCTCTCCTAAGGAAAGGACAACATTTACAAAATTAACCATAACAGCAGAGAAAATTCATGCCAAAGATGGAGTTTTTATCCTATATTTTATTGCAAGAATAACATGGGTAGGAAGAAAAAGTGCAAGACCGAAATGCAGATTTTTGCCATGATTTTTCTACCAAATGCTTGGCAGAATTGTTTTTTAAAAGCTGATCAGTACTTGGGGGTGCACTGTTTGGGCCCACCTCTAGATATAGATAAACATTCAGGCTTCCAGGGACTAGAATCAGAAGAGTAACTAGCAAACTTCATAGGAACTGAAAGACCCCGGTGCCAATTAAAAACCATACATCCCATCACAGCAAGGAGGGAAGCTGTTGAATAATTGAATAATCTCAAGCCATTCCAAAGGAGAATAAACAGATGATGGCCTGATCCCGTGGAGACCGGATGGGGCTGTGTGCATTAGACTACACTATATTCTCACCATACTTTGATTAATTATCCAGCTGTGCAACTGTCATTAACAAGGATATCTCTGAATCATGTGGCTCCAAGAGTAACCAAATCTGGCAGTTCCTTTCTTTTTTTTTTTTTTTTTTCCACATGGGTAAGCACCTTGCTGTTTGGAAGAGAGTTGCCTAGTATGTCACTTGAAACAAGCAAATGCTCCATTCGCCGCAGACAACAATGGGTCCATCTTGAGATGATTTTCCAGGTGCTGCTGATGGGTTTGGCACAGAGGCACACCTGGTAGGTGAGAGCAATGTGCCCTCCTGTGAGTGGATCTTCCACTGGAAAAGATTAGGGAACACCAGGCTTGAAATGAGAATGTGATTCTTTCAATGGTATTCGCTTGCTTATTTGTTTATTTATTTGTGCCAGAAAACACCATGCCCGTCCCATCATTCCAAAAGAGGCTTGAATCTGTGGTTCAAGCTCTGTATGGTATTTCTCTAAAGACCTTTTTAATTTTTAAAGCACTGAGGGCTTAAGACAAAGAAAACCATTCGAAACTGTATAATTTTCATCTCTTTCAACCAATCATGAAATAAAATAATGACATAGGACTGGGGGTAGGCGGAGAGGCTCCTGAAATAATGTCATCATTATTTGACCTGTTCTTGGTAGCTGTGACCAAGGTGATCAGGTAATCCTGAGTGAGTCACTTAATCTTCCTGTGCCAAAGTCTATCCACTGGTTAAATCTGGACAATATTGCATGTCTTCCCCACTTCCAGGGAGGCAGCACAATAATAGGAAAGAGACAGCACATTCACCAATATTCCACCTGTTCCTACATTTCCCAGCCTTCTCGCAGGTAACCAGGACCACATGACTAGTTATAGCCAGTGAAATGTGAACAAAGTGATGTGAGTCACTCCCGGGCAAAGGTAATAAAACTCTCATTCATCATACCCTCTTCTCCTGCTCATGTTCCAGAGCATGCAACTAGAAGACAGTGGCCCTTCAGCCTGAGTCCCTGAGTCACTGTGTGGAACTGAGACCCCTTGCCAGTTTATCTTGTAAATATATCATGAGCAAGAACTAAACCTTTGTTTGGAAGAGCCTCCCTTCTCATCTCTACCAGGAGAAATTTTATTTGTCCTTGAAAGCCATTCTCAAATGCCACTTCCTCCATAAAACATCCCCATATACGAATTTCCATAGCATTTTCAACCTCTATTTTTAGCACTTACCTCATTTTGCCTAATATTATTGAAAGTCTATAAAGTATATCTCAGGCTCTGTGGCCAAAGGGACCGGGATTCAAATCTCAGCCCTGACATACACGAGTGGTTTAACCTTAGGCAAATTATCAAGCCTTCCTAATCCTCAGTTTTCCTATCCATAAAATGGGGTTATCAAGAAATGCCATGGGATTTAAATGAAATAACATATAAAAAGCTTGGTATAGGGTCTGACATATGACAAAGATTCTTTTTCTTATTGTTGTGAATTTGTTCTACAATCTTACAAGATGGTAAGAGCCTTATGTATGGAGATGATATGCTCATCTACCATCTGTCTTCTACACTACCTCAAATAATGTCTCACACATGACAGGGGCACAGTCAATGTTTGAGGAATGAATGAACTAAAAAAAGAACAAAGTCAACCATTGAAATGATCAAAGAAACAATCAAAATTCTCTGAGAAATAAAAAGGAAATCAGGGACAGAAAAGAGAAAGATTTTTAAAAATGGACAATGGACAAATGTTAAGCAGATTATGTTGATTTGAGAAACATAGGTAGATCTTTGTTTACAGGTGTCCATTTTTGGAGAGGACCTTGGGTGCAGAAAGCCGAAGTGATCACAGTCCTCTGTTCACAGCACACGTCATCTTTATTCTTTTGTATTTTATAATGTTTCAGTGAAACATTTACATTTTAAAACTCTTCAAGGACATATGAGATATTAGACATAATGGCACTCAGAATTCTTCAAAAGGAATCACTAGGTAAGACCAAAACAGTTTTGATATTGCTAAGTAAAGTAAAAATAATAATAATAAAAATTAAAACAGTGGCCTTGGAGTACAAGCCAGCTGTTGTTCCGTTTAGAAAAGTTGTTTAAGTGTATAAACGTGTTTCTCTTCTTGAAACAACAGTTTTCCATCTTCCTGAAACTTCCTTCGTAAACTGGACCGCGCAAAAGATGGGTTTTCATTCATATTTAAGCAACAGCGACATCATGTGGCCTCTCTGGAAGCTGACTAGTCTTCTCTCCCAAGCAGGAATTTCCCAAGGGAGCTATCAAAAAATTGAGTGCTGCCTTCCCATCAGAATAAATTTGTCCAAAAAACATTCAGTGACTCGAGGTTAGATTCCATGCTTAGGATGTGTATGTCTACACAATCTTATCTAAAGGGTCATCCCATCACTGCCAAGCTCTTAAATAACCAGACACAGCCCACGCAGAGGCTAAATCAGTCACGCAGCAACCAAATCAACCTTGTGTTTGACGAAACCTCATTCAGACATTACTCGGGATGAATACATTCAATAAGCCTGATTCAGTAATGACAACATGTAGTGTGTGCGTGCTCTTTCCCACTGTCATCCATAAGCCCCCCCAGATCACAGAAAGACCCTTTGTCCACTCGTGTGACCCCTATTATGTCCCTCATAGGACATATCACAGTAAGTTCATGTGAGGCCCCCCCCCCACCATTAAGCTGAATGCCCCAAGAGACCTGGCACAGGAGTATTTTTCTCACCTTTGTTTCTGCAGCCTCTGCTTCTCCCTAGTAGATGCTCATCCAATCATTCAATAGGCATTTATTGAGCACCTGCTATATACGAGGCACTGTTATAGGTGCTGCAGATCTTTCATTGAACAAAACAAAGTCCTTTCTCTCATGAAGTTTACATTCTGGTTGGAGGGGGCAGACGATAAATACCTAAGATGGGAGCTGGGAGTAAATGGAGCATACAGAGTCCTGGGGATCGGGGTGCTGCGCCGTGTTGGGTGCAAAGGGAAAACAGAGATCTGAGAAAAGGGAGGGAGCCATGCGTGTGGTTAGGAGGAGAAGATCTCTAAGAATGGTGTATGGAACTTAAGGGAAGGAGAGAAGGAAGGAAGAACTGGACAAAGAGAGCCCTGACCCTCACTAGCTAGTGGCACAAACTCAGGCCTTCCTCCTCCCATCCAAACCTCAGTTTCTTCATTAGTAAGTGAAGAATTTGGAGAACAGAAATGCTAAAGTCCCAGCCAATTTTAAGACTCTCCATCATGAAAATTCAGAGGTGATAACCTTTGATGGCATTTTGTGCATGTGTATGCATGTGCATGGACACGTGTGTGTATGGCATGGTGCATGTGTGTGTATGCATGTATGGAGATGTGTGTGTGATTAATTTCCCAAAGCAATTCCAGACATTTGTGTTTCTTTCAAGAGTGATTACACACAAAAGAACAGTATGTGCTCATTTAAAAGAAATTGATCTGGCCGGGCACGGTGGCCCCTGCCTGTAATCCTAGCACTCTGGAAGGCCAAGGCGGGAGGATTGCTTGAGCTCAGGAGTTTAAGACCAGCCTGATCAACAGTGAGGTCCCATCTCTACTAAACACAGAAAAATTAGCCGGGTGTGGTGGCGTGCACCTGTAGTCCCAGCTACTCAGGAGGCTGAGGCAGGAGGATGGCTTGAGCCCAGGAGTTTGAGGTTGCCTCAAGCTATGACGACACCACTGCACTCTAGCCCAGGCAACAGAGTAAGACTCTGTCTCAAAAAAATTAATTAAATAAATAAAATAAATTGTTCTGTATCCTACAGGATTAGACGTTAGCTAAGATATATGTTAAATGAGATTTGTCATTATGTGTGCAAACATAGTAATTACTGGAGGACCATGCATGCAATTTGGCCATAATAACATTCAGGTGCAGTAAGGTGAACAGTCAAGTACAAGATATCAGCGAACATTATCACATGACATTCTACCAAGAAATGAGCTCCCAGTTTGGGGATTCCCTAATTGGGCTGTGCTCATGAGGCTTAAGCCCGGGGATCAATGGTAATACGATGACAGATGCATAAAACACTATATCTAAAAAAACTATATCTACAATAAATACAACAACAGAGAGAATTTGAGGACACTGAATGAGTTTTGAGTTAAAATGGTAATATGTTTAGTAATATGCTTCCCCAGCTTTCATCAGCGTTCTCACATGTGGAGCCAGCTGCCGAAGACACAATGGATTAGTGGTTGGACTGGCACCAACAGCTCATCATCAAGATCTCAGGAATCAGTAAACATCCATTTGTCCAGAAATGTCTTCTTCACTGGACCATCATTTTGCCTTAAATGTCACCACCACAGAATCATTCTTTGAGTCAAGTTATTATTTCTAGAACATTCCTCTTAAAAAGCAAAGAAGTTCCCAGAGGGAGCTACCTATTCCACTTTTAATTGTCACAAATGCCTCAGGAAAAATAATCAAGATGGGAGAGTGGCGTGAGGATCAGGCCTTGGACAGAACTGCCAGCGTGGGAGGGGCGGTTAAGGTCACGAAGCTGTAGCTGGTGGGTGAAAGCAGGAAAAAATGAGTCCCATTTGAAGAGTTTCTGCCGTGTGCCAGGCTGGATAGCTAGACACTACCAACGCGTGGGACCCCATTGGCACCATTTGTACAGATGAGAAAACTGGAGCTTGCCTGAAATCTCCCAGTTGGTTATGAAGCTGGGGTTCCATCCCAAACTCATAGACACCCCACTGTGTCAGGCTACTTCTCTGTGCCTGGAGCACGGGACACCTCGGAGAGGCGGAAATGTTGAACAGAAAGAGAAAGGGAGGGAAAGGGGAGATCAGAAAAGGAAACACGCCCAATGTGCCACCCTGTCCTGAATTAGCCCTGTTCCCTGCCCCGTGCCTGAGCAGTGGAGAGCTTCAGGTACTAGAAAAAGCACAGCAGGTGCCTCTGTGGCAGCAGGGCTTGTGTTGAACAGGGTGACACGGCACATTCTGGTACAGGGCATTTGGCCCCTTCAGGGTTTGACCTGTGTTGGACAGAACAGGCTGAACAGCATCATAAACAAAAGACAGGTTTGAATATCAGCCTCAGCACTTCTGGCTGCAAAATCTTGGGCCAGTCACTCACCCTTCCAACCCCTCGGCTTCCTCCTCTGTAAATTGGGGATAAGAATGGAGGGTTTGGTAAAGATGTTGTTATATCAAGCCTAGCCCAGTGCCTGACATACAACATAGATCAACACAGGTGATCTCAAACCTTTCTTCCCAGAAAGGAAGCAGTAAACCAAGGGAAAGTAAGCTCATTATACCCAACCCACTTATATCTCCCTGCCTTGTGTGCTGTGCCAGCTCCTACCCCCTGTGTCCATAGCAACAGCAGATCTGCTTGGTCATCTCATTTCCCAGAATTGTCACTCCATAGACCGAGACTTGTTCACACAATTCCCCTACCAGGTCCCAGGTGAACATGGAGCTCCTCCTCAACTCTGGTGCTTGTGCCGCCCCAGAGAGCAGCAGAAAACATCCCGGCACCATTGGGTTAAGGCCCTGGGTCCTTTTAGGGCTTATACTACACTGAGGGTGGGCTTGGAGGGAGAGTCTGAAGAGCTGGGAATCCAGGAAGGTAAACTGTCCCTAACTGACTAGAGCTAAGAGCGATGGGACTGGCCTTGCAATACGCCACCTGGGACAAGGTCATCATTTCACTCCTCATATCACTGGGAAAGGGGTCAAGGATGCTTGGCTCAGGAAAAGGAAACAGCTCTGCTCCTGCCCTTTGCCCATTCTCACTCCACTCCACTTGGGTCTATTTGAGTGTTTAGTACAGAGTAGGCACACAATAAATATTTGATTGATGAATTAATGAATCACAAATAAGTCAAATATGTGGACAGATGAATGGATGGATCTTAATCTACGTAGTTACACCTCTACCAACTTCAAAATAGATTTTTTAAGATTGTGCTACAAGCACTAACAAAGTGATTTGCTGCCATGCTAGGCCTTCGTCTGTTCATATTCGGCAAACCAGTGGGAGGACACATCCCAAGATCCAATTTAACTATTCTCTACCCTAATGTTCTCTGAGCCTCATAGCTTGACTGGATAACACAGCTATGTCAAAAGATAGTATCTCAAAGAGAAATAAGATTCCGCTGGTGTTACTACAATCACCCTGAAAGAAGAAAGCATTTATTTCTTGAAGTGGGGTGCACGGGTGTTGGTTGCTTTATTGCTCTTTAAATTGTCCACGTATGATTTTATAGACTCGCCTGTCTGTATTTTCCAAATGATCTTAATAAAAACGTTTTAAATGAAAGAAAGGCAAGGAGAGAGTTAACACCTGCCTTGAGCCTCCGCAGCAAAGAATAAATCTTTAACCTAAGGCCTCACGCCTTCACTGCGGTGGGCAGCTCCGCGGATGGCAGCGGCGCAGCGTGGCGCCCAGACGAACAAGTAGACAATGAAAGAAAGAGATCCTGTGATCTTTACATCCTTGGATAGTCTTGAATTCCACACAGCTGTTTCTGGACAAAGGGACCTTCTGGAACTGGAGTCTTCTCCTCGGGATTGATCTTCGTGTCCTTTATTACCTGAGAGTGGCGGGTCTTTGGTGCCAATGATGAAAGCCGGCGCGCGGGCTGCAGTGGACATAAAGGCTCTTTGTGATTTCCAAGTGTGCGGGGAGGCAGGCAGGAGCAGACACCCGGCACTCTCGCAACCCCACTCAGATCTCAGGGACGCTGCGGTGCTCGGCTCCTCCCCACTGACCTGAGAGGGCCCCGACAAGCCACTTCAAGGAGATTACCTCGTTTCTATTTTGCAGCTTTTTCTGGGTTTCCACGAGGTGGTTGTCTGGACATAACACACACTGGCAGTTCATCTTAATAGACAGCAGAATGAGAACAGCCCGATCAAATCCCGACCTAAAGGAATTCACAGGGGCTGCTTTCAGAGGGCCCAGGGCTCCCTTCAGCCAGACATCCCTGTGAAAGAATGCAGGGCTGGGGGTATCTGCTGGTGGGGGTGGGGGTGACAAAATAAATGCAAATTCCCACCAAGAAGGTACCTTTCTCCCCCTTTGGCATCTCTACTCTTGCTTTGTGGACTGCAACATACAATTGAAATTTTTTTGTTTTAAAGAATGAAAATGACCTGATGTTTAGAATTATTTTTCAGTTTGGGATGATAATTGATACTTTTATATATTTGAAATAAACTGAACACTCATTACAGGACATGTCTGTCACTGTCCCTACTCCACTCCCAAGCTGGGCCACCATCGTGCCCACACAGATCGTGAGCTAATCAAGCTCTCCCCGGCTCAGTGCTTCCGCCCCTTCTCTGTCCCCCACTCTGACCTGGCACGCGAGTGTCTTCTGAATGGGAGGTATCCGTTTGCTAGGGCTGCTATGACAAAGCACCATAAACTGGGTGACCTAAACAACAGAAGTCTCTAACCTCCCAGTTCTGGAGGCTGGAAGTTCAAATTCAACGTGTCAAGCAGGGCTGGTTCCTTCTGAGGGCTGTGAGGGAAGAAGCTGCTCCAGGCCTCTGTCCTTGGCTATGGGTGGCTGTCTTCTCCCTGTGTCTCTTCACATCGTCTTCCCTCCATGCACATCCATGTCCAAATTTCCTCTTCTTAAAAGAACACCCACCGGTCATATTGGATTAAGGCCCAACCTCATGACCTCATTTTAACTTCATACCTCTCTATGAAGACGCTGTCCCCAAATAAGGTCCCATTCTGAGGACTTCAACCTTCGAGTGTGGCGGGGCACACAATTCAACCTCCAACCTGGGGCTTTGCCAAAACCCCTTTCCAAGTGGTGACCGCTACTTTCAGGACATAACTTCTTCAAGCCTGGATGCTGTAGTGTAATAAATACAGAGAGGGCTGCACGCAAAGCAGTCACCTGTTCAAGCGGAGGTGCTCTACAAAGCATTGAGGAAAGCTGTGGATTTGGTTAAAACATGAAAAGAAAGGAAAAGTTTCTTCCTAAGCAAAGTATGAACTTGTTTTGTACTGAATATCAAGCCACAGAGACTTTGTGTGTGACAGCACGTCTATTTCTTTAGTGCATTTCCTTGAAGCACACTTTTTCTTCCTTTCAATTATCTTTGTGTTTCTTATTTTTCATATTTATATGAATAAATATGAAATACGAATAAATCCACACCTAGCAAGACCTACATGTAATCCACACCATGATTATTTAGTAATGCAGACAGCGTATTCTACACTTGAGATGCTCAAGGACCAATTGGTTCTACCTCCTGTCATATATACTGTCAGCGAGGGAGGAAATGAGTATTTGATCACTGTGGGTCCTCTCTCACTCTGTCCTCCCTTTCCTGTGTGTCTTCTTTAAGTGGTAGAATGAATGCCTGACTAATAAATAACCACAGAGAAGGAAGTGGTAGCAGACTTTCGTGGTTTCGACTCTACTGAGCAGCCACACCAGGGCTGGAGTCCAAGAGCTCCTGCACCCAGGACAGCCCCTGCACTCAGGGCACTCTCCAAGCAGCGCAAGGGACAAGGGCTGCCTATATGTCCAGACAGGCATCCAGACCAGAAAGTCACCTGCCCGGGTAGCACCAAGATAAAGCAGGTGGGCTTGCCTCCTTTTTGAGGATTCTTCTTGCTTTCAGTTCCTTGCCACTTAAGAAAAGCTAGATTTCATCTGAAAAAACATAACCCAGGGTGATTAAAACTGAACACTGTCTCATGTGAGAAGGAATTGAAGGAACTCACCTGGAAAAGACTGAGGAGGAAAGTTTAAGGAACTATCTGAGACAAGAGACTGCTGATTAGCACCAGGAGGTGTTATAAGAGCCCAAAGTTCAGCTCTAGGTCACTGTTACAAACTTGAGCTGTCCGTATAATCTGCCCTATAAGAAGTGAGCTGCCAGTCCCCGAGGTATCTCCTAAAACATAGTGTCATTCCTAACAGCATAGGTTTTGGAATTTGAGTCCGGGCTTCGCCTCCTCCTAACCGTGAGACCTTAGATAAATTACTCAACCTCTCTGAGCAACAGTGACCCTCACATACAAAATGGCAGCCACAGTCTCCAGCACATGGAAGACTCTCAATGAATACACAGTAACACACCCCCACCTCTTTCTTTGATTCCTTTTGCAGAGTGATGAGTACTAGAATCTCTAACTTCCATTACTCTCGAACAGACTGAGAGAGCCCAACATCTCAGCATGGGTGTTTGGCTTTTGGTATGAAATTCCTCTGGGCAACTGAATAATAAACACAGGGCATGGGTTTACCACCGCCGTTCTTCCCTTCCTACCTGAAGGGAACCACATAAAACATTCAACTCCATCTTGCTGGTAGTTTTAACCATGTTTAAATATTTCATAGAGAACATTTTTCTTTGAAACACTCTCTTGTCTCATTTTTTAACTGAGTGTGACCTGAATTAATGTGGTGAGGCCGGAAGAAAGAGCAGAAGAAATTAATTCGGGGGCATCCCTCCTGCCAAGACAGTTGAACCCTCTCCAGGACCCCGTTTGTTTGCTTGTCCATGTGCGTTAGACGTCCAAGCACTAAAGTCTCCCAGCGCTTTGGGGATGTCACTGGCTGAGTGGGTGCTTATGTGTTTAAAGAGGCAGGATGTATGTACACACATATGCTCAGCTGAGCCCTGAGGTAGATTAGATTGATATTCAGAACGTTCACTCTCTGCCTTCCTCTTCCAAAGCAGAACACTTCCCCACCCCTCCACTTGGAAGCCAGTCACGTGACTTGCTTTATCCAATGAAGCATGGGCAGACACGACAGGTTACCAGTTCCAAGCCTGGCCTTAGAGGCGGCGTGGTTCCACCTGCGCTCTCGCTCGCTCGCCCCTCTGGCATTGCCCTGAGAAGAGCATCCCCCATAGCCCACCGCTGCCTCCTCTGCCACGGCCCCAGAATGAACACTCTTGAAGCAAATCTGAGTCCAACTCATAGCCAAGAACTGCCCTCAGCTAAACCACAGGAGCAAAACCACCCAACAGATCACAACTTTAACACACAGACCTGCAGACACATGAGCAAAAAACTTATGCCTCCTCCATGCCAGAGCAAATTGCACATTCCTTCAATTACTACTTGTATCATATGGTGCAGATTTAACTACAAAATAAAGTAGGCAGTATGTGGAGTATCATTGCTCCTGATCAGTATAATCTATGTGTATATAAACATATGTCTGTTTATAAATATAATGAAGAAACCCATGGAAGAAACAATACCAATTTATTAACACACAGATCCGTGGATCAGAAGTCCAGAATGGCATGGCCACGTTGTCAGTTTAGGGTCTCATAAGGCTGCAATCAAGGTGTCCTTGTCTGGAAGCTCCTGGGGAAAAATCCACTTGCAAACCCTTTCCCACTGTTGGCAGAATTCAGTTCCTTGTGGTTGAAGGACTGAGGTCCCTGTTGTCTATTGGCTGTCAACACAGTGGAAGCCCCCAGCTCCTAGTGGCTGTCCCCACTCCCTGCGATGCAGCCCCTCCATCAGGTTGGAGGTGGCATGTCCCATCTTCTCTCCTCCAGCTCTGAAGCTCCAGCTCCCCTCATGGCTGACCTCTAGACCCAGATGTGAAGGGCTCGTGTGATTAGATCAGGCCCACACAGATAATCTCCCCCTTAAGGTCAACTTATTCAGAAGCTTACCTACATCTGCAAAATCTCTTCTACCATAACATAGACACAGGAGAGAAATCTCATCTAATTCACAGGTTCTGCCCACACTCAAGGGGAGGAGATGATAAAGGGGCGAAGACCCCAGGGGTCATCTTGGAACTCTGCCTCCCACACAGACGCTCTGCCTCCCCCAAAGTTCCAGGGTCCTCCCTCTGCCCATGGCTTCCTAGCGCCCTCGAGACTATGGCTCCTTTAGGGTCCACTCAAATTCAAGGCACTCTGTGTCCCACTCCAGTAGGCCTTCTCTAGGCTACTAGCCAGCTAACCTGGAAAACTAACATCTAAGCGTTGCTGGGTTCATGTGCCTCCCCTCTGGCCACCACGTCTGCCTTTTTAATAAGAGCTCTGCCACATGGAGCTCAAAGGATGACAGGCAGGAAAGAGTTGGGCCCCAATTTGCCTCTAAGACACCTATCGGTAGAAATTTTAGGCACTTTGGCAAGCTGGCAAGGGTGACATATTAGGTCTGAGAGGCTCTTGGGCACCCCTCCATCACATGACAGTGCCTATACCAGAGTGTCATCAGGAAGTAAAGTGTATAACAACTGTCATCTCGTTGACGTCATCTGCCCAGCCTGGGCAATAGAGGCCAAAGGCTTCCTTAAGGTAACACTGTCCTACTTTCTGCTTCACACATTCAAATCCACACAAAGCAGAGAATGTTCTGGCCACTCCTTAGGTTTGCAGTTTGACTGCTCAGAAACTGGATTAGGTGTTCTACTAGCAGATGGTTTAATGCGCAACTCAGCCCAAGAAATCTGCTTTCAGGGACAAAAGTTCCAGCCAGCATTCAACAAATAGCTCTCCAGCACCTGCTTCTCGCTAAATCCTGTGCAGCAGATTTAGGAAGGGAGCACTTGACATCCATCACCCAGGCTCGGGCCAGGCCCATCTACTCTGCCCACATATAAAAGAGCCCCCCAAGTAAGGTGATCTCCCAGTTTCCCAATGAAAAGATCCAAAAGAAATGGTTTGGGACCAACTTAAGCATACAGATTTTTAGGGATGTGGTTGATACAGAAAATGTGTACCTCTAATGTTTAATTTATTAATTTATGTTCAGACACAAACTTAAAGATCACAATATATAAAGTATATTGATTTGAGAACATGACTTGTTTACACTCACATACCATGAAACAATTTTATTTTATTAGGCTTTAAAAAAAAAAAAAAAAGACAGGGTCTCTTTCTGCTGCTCAGGCATGATCATAACTCACTCCAGCCTCACACTTCTGAGCTCAGGTGATACTCCTGCCTCAGCCTCCCAAGTATCTAGGACTCTAAGAACACACCACCACTTCCAGCTGATTTTTTTATTTTTGTAGAGATAGAGTCTTGCTGTGCTGCCCAAGCTGGTCTTGAACTCCCAGTCTTAGGCTCTCCACAGGTATCTTCTACATCATTGCAGTTTCCACCACGAGAATGCCCTGTTGAGTCATCTAACTGGGCTGAGTATTTTTTAGCCCATGTTTCATGTGATCTCAGGAAATTTTAAGTTAAGTCACAAGTGCCCTTTGGCACAAAAATAGGCATAACATTTGGTATAATTTTTCACTCGTATTGTATATTTGTGATCTTCACAGCATAACCTTTGTGTGCCTTTCAAAGTTGTCTTTTAAAGGCTTTTACAATAACATCCAAAACTTGCATCCAAAACTACTCCCTTCACCTGCTTTATTTTTCTCCAGAGGGCTCTTCAGAGACCTCATCTTCCCTGGGGCTACAGAGATCTTGTCTCTTTTGTTACCATTCTGTCCCCTTCTTAGAACACTATCTGGTACACAGAGGGCTTATACTTGTTTTTAAATAGAAGAATACTTCTAAGAATGATCACCAAATTATGTTACATTTTTACATATATCGAATTTTATTTTATATATAAACTGTTTATATTATATATTTTATATATTAAATCATATAAATAAATATGAAATATATGTTAAATGATTATATTTATATAAAATTCCATTCAATATTAATAACACCTGCAAGCACGTGAAATATATTAAAATCATTTTAGGCTATGTGTTCTCTAAATAATACTTTTCTAGGAAAAAATCTAATTTCAAAAAGTAACCAAGAGAGGATCCTGTAATATGAAAGAGGAGTAAGAAGTCAGTTCTTTGAAGGGGGATCTCTTCTTATTTGGGGGCTCACATGTGAGTACAAAGCAGCCATTTCCACACCGCAGAAAGCCCACTTCTCAGTCCTCTCTCTTATCCAAATCGTCTGCCCCCTCAGCTTTTATAACAATACCCACTTTCTTCTATCTCTCTGAACATTCTTTTCATGCCTTTTTTTTAAAACTTCTGTTCCTTAAACATCAAAGACCCCTGCTGACCTTTGTCCAGTCCGTGCTATTTTTAATTTATTATAGATACAGATTCCTCCTCCTTGGCCAGCCTTCCCAACCCGAGAGACTTCCTACCTTCCTAAAGACAGATTCCTGGTTTCCATGGCATTCTCGGGAGCTTTCCTGTTCTCCTGCCCACCTGGGAACACATTCCTCAGCCTCTCAGCTTATCCCTGTTTTCAGTATTCCATCCTGACCCCAGCCTACCCGCACCGCTGGCTACCATAGTATTATTCAGACACGTTGCCTGATGTCACCAACCTATATGAATCCAGGACCCTTGATCACATAAACACAGCAATGCTCGGACTTAGTGAGAAGGTGGGACAGACAGACACGCATACACGGAAGTGGTAACTGTCACACAACACAAGGATCCCACTTGAAAAGGAGAAATCTTCAGGAACCAGTGGGGAGGGACTGCTGCCATCAGCACAAATCACCACTGAGCCACAGAACTCGGATTTCTGAAGTGCCAGTGTGGTCTTCAGGGTGACATCACAGACTCCCAGGGAGAAACTGACTAGAATATGTACAGCACAGTGAATTTGAAAGTCAAGATAGCCCATTGTTCAGTTGTCGTATGTTTATGCAGGCGGTGGGAAGATGGGAAGCAGCAGTTCTTTCAGGGTACCAGCAAAAGAATGAGGGACCCCGGACTTTCTGGAGGTTCAGACTAAGGGACAGAGGGAGAATTAAGCATCACACACTCCCGAAAGCCATAACAATACCTAATTATCCACTTCCCTCTCTGTTCTGTGATTTGTCACAGACACTCCATAAAGTTAATCCAACAGATTCTTGCATATAGAATATAAATTCTTCACAGACCTTCAAAACATTCCTGGGAGACAAAGGAGAAATAGATGTCACTCTCTCCTGCACCCTGAGGACAGCACATGTCCCAGCCCTGTAGAGAAGAAGCCAGCAGTGCTCTTGAGAAGGGAGGAGAGGAGGTTTGGAACAGCCAAGCTTCCTCTGAGAAAGTTTCATTTTATTTCCCTGTTTGTGACTGCATGAAAAAACATTCCCAAGCAGTCTTTGTGTGGCTTCTCCTCCATTCCCTTTCTGTTCTATGATGCGACAGACAGACATGCTTACAGAGAATGAAAATATTCTTTGCCATTTTTTTCCCTCCATCTCAAGTCTTTCATGATGAATTGCCTGTGCTATTTGTGTGCAAGGATTTCTCGTTTGAAAAACCTGACGAAATCTCCATTAGCAAACTTCTATCATCCCTAAAACAGCAGATATGCTCATTCAGAAACCAAAGCTATTTTCATTAAAATGTGTTATACTTACAGGCTTTTTTACAATTGTGCACAAATATTAATCTCTTAGTTCTCTTGTTGTTCTCTGTTTTTGAAAATGTTTTAAGAAAGACGTCTGTTCAGAAAATAGTTTCCTTTATTTGGGCATTCTTATGAATTGGTGATGAAGCCAGTGCCACAGATTATATGTGGAGTTAGAAATATGTTATATGAAATGATCCATAGTCTCATGACAATATAATTTATACACAGAGAGATGCTAATTTCCATGCATCCCGATTTATTTTATTAATAATTCTTACAGGCAGTATATTCTGTTATTACTGAACTTATTTTAGATCAGTAAGTTTTCATATTGGCCTATGATCAATTCATAAAAATATTGGAAGTAATCAGATACCTAATAAATTGTTCCATAGAGTCAGATATAACTACTATGTAACAGTAAATTGAGATGATACTGGTTTTAATCAGCTACCCAAAAAAGGGGAAATTTATGCCATTCTCTGTTTAATTTAGATTATAAAATTCACTAGGGAAATCAAGGAATCGGATAGCTGATAGGAGTTCTTAATAGCAATTGCAGTAAAACACATTTCACTGCTTGAAATTTGTGAGCCCCAATTAATCATGGGCTCAAATAGTTTTTAAAAGTGTTTTATAATCCAAATATTACTATCGCAGTAAGACACTGCAGCGTGTTTATTAATCCATATCTGCTTGCGTACTCTCCTTGACCTTCAGTCACATGCTTACAGCTCAGCAGGCTTCAAGCCAGATGCCAAAAATGCCTGCGCCATCTGATTGCATGATTTTCAGTTACTCCACACTGTTTCTTCCCGAAGAAGCTTTAAAAAAAAAATCCCTTGCTACTTTAGTCTCTCTTCTTAATGACAATAGAATATTCATTCACTACATTCTTGGAATTTTAAAGCCTCTCTTCTAAACTGCCACTTACAAAAATGGCCTTCTCAGTCCCTATTCCTTTTCTATTTTCTAAAATAAGACAACCTCATTATTAAACTCCTCAAGATATATGGGGGTCTGTCCTCCAGAGAAAGGGATGCTAAGCTCTCTCCCATGTGGTATTCTATTAATTAATCACCATTTTCCTGGTATCTCTGGAATCTCTGCTCTAAAAGGACAGGTCTCTGTCTTGTCTAGCGCAGTGACCCCAGAATCTAGAATTGTGCCTAGTAATCAGTAGCCAAGCAAATATCTTACCCAAAGCCCTCATTCTGCCATTTTAGACGATTTTATCTTTCTCTCTTTAATAGAAAGAGAGAAAAACTCTACAGAGAGTTGACAAATACAAACTGGGATGTGACGTGGCCTATTTGTTAAAATGTATCAGTAGAAACAGAAGAAATTCCAAATTCTTCATCCTGGCATTCAAGGCTCTCTACACTCCAACCCTTCACTTGCCACCACCTCCTGGCACACAGCCTTTTCTGCCATCTGATGAATTTATCTAATGAACTGATTCCAAAATACATTGACAGTTTTCCTGCTCCCCCTCTAAGCCTAGAACACCTTCTCCCAAAACTCCACCTATCAAAACATTTGTCCACCTTGAACACCATGTGGTGATAAAGAAATACCATAGGCGGGGCACAGTGGCTCACACCTGTAATCCTAGCACTCTGGGAGGCCAAGGCGGGAGGATCGCTTGAGGTCAGGGGTTCAAGACCAGCCTGGGAAACTTAACGAGACCCTGTCTCTACTAAAAATAAAAAAATTAGCCGGGCACAGTGGTGTGTACCTGTAGTCCCAGATACTCAGGAGGCTGAGGCAGGAGGATTGCCTGAGCCCAGGAGTTTGAGGTTGCTGTGAGCTATGATGATGCCACAGTACTCTAGCCCAGGTGAGAGAGCAAAATTCTGTCTTAAAAAAAAAACAAAAAAAAAACAGAAATAGCACAGACTTTAGCATCAGATGAACCCAAGCAGTGTGACAGTAGACAAATTACTTAAACGTTCTGAACAGTTGTTTCCTCAATAGTAAAATAGGGATAACCTGGATACCAAATGTTCCTATTATGTGTGTAGAAGAGGAGAAAAACAGAACCATTTGATAAAGTATTAATGACCACCATGCCTAATAAATCATAAAGTCCTTAAGCAGAAACCATGTCTTAAATGTCTGCTGCTCTTGACAGCCCCAGTTAGTTCTTTGTACATTGTAGCTGCGGATAAATGGGGCATGAATGAATGAGTAAGTGAATGCAGGAGAAAGAAAAAGAGAAGAGAGGCAGAAGCAGTGTGGGGAAATGCAGAAAACCAAAGTAGGGGGGAGCATTTATGATTTGGGGTCCCTAATTCTTTTATCTATAGATACGGTTATAAGCAGATGAAGAGAAGAAAAATGAAGATGTCTCATTGAAATGTTGTTCAATGAGGTATCATTGAAAGAAGAAAGATGAGAAAAGAAAAATGAAGAGCCTCACTGAAAGGTGCTATTTAAGCCAGGGCTTTAAGGGGCAACTTATCACCATGGGAGCATGGTAGGATGTGGCAGCAAAGGACATGTTGAGATCAGTTATGGAACCGTTGAGTTGGAGATGCCTGGGGACATCCAAGTGGAGGAGCCATGAGGGACCTGGCTTTTCTGAGAGAAGTCAGGGCAGGCATACGTTGCAGGTGTCACCTGCCTCAAGGTGGCAGGAGAGGCACTCGGGCGGATGAGGGGGCTGTTGAACCTTAAAAAGAACACAAAGAAAACAAGTTGTTAAATTCAAGAAACATCTAACTTGGGGAAAGACCAATACAAGGGAAGCAAAACCAGGTTTTGATCAGAATAAGCGGTAAAAGAAAAAGAAATACAAGAAAAATAAAGGCAGAGTGCATGGAAGTAACCTTCACCTTCCGGCCGTGGGTGAGCCTGCACTCTGCCACATACTGCAGGAAAGAGGCCAGCGACTTCCAGGGCCACCCTAGCCTCACCTCTGTCTATAAGAAGGATCCTGTGGGAGGCCGAGGCAGATGGATTGCTTGAGCTCAGAAGTTTGAGACCAGCCTGAGCAAGAGCAAGACCCCATCCCTACTAAAAAAAAATAAAAATAGAAAAAAAAAATTAGCCACACAACTAAAAATAAAAACAAAAAAATTAGCCGGGCATGGTGGCACGTGCCTGTAATCCCAGCTACTCGGGAAGCTGAGGCAGGAGGATTGCTTGAGCCCAGGAGTTTGAGGTTGCTGTAAGCTAGGCTGACACCACTGTACTCTAGCCTGGGCAACAGAATGAGACTCTGTCTCAAAAAAAAAAAAAAAAAAGAAGGATCCTGGTATTAGCAGGGAGGCAGACACCCAGACAGCCATCACCACCCACTCCCACCAACCGCTGGAGGTGGAAGGGGCTTCACAGCAGGCAGGCACCATTTTAGGAGGTAGAAGTTGCACAAGAGCGTCTAGCCAGTTTCAGCTACTCATCCTGCCCTGAGTCCCTTCCTCATGCAAATAAGGGAGGAAAGTGTGGCATTCATGGAACCGAAGGAGGAGGCAGTATCATCTGTACTGGCCGAGCCAGGCAGCTGTTTTGTGAGTTCTCATGTCGTGCTTTCCCGAACAGCTCCTCCTCCCCAGCCTCCCTCCACAGCCATGCCCGTGAGGGAATGCAGACTGGAAACACCTGTGCCAGGACCACACCTGCCTCCCAGCCTCCCCTTCCCACCGCCCACGCCACAGGGCCTTGCCCCTACCTGCAGCGGGTCTCTGGAGACATAAAAATGCTGCTTTGCCTGGGGCAAACTTGGGGCAGAAGGAATGAGTTTTAAAACCAATTTTCAGAAAATGACATTCATTATTTTAGCTTCCCATCTGGAATTATTTTAAACACACAGAGGCAGGTCTTGCCTTCATCTCCATCTCTACATTTGACCCCTGCACAGAGGCAGAACAGAATCGAGTCCGATAATTGCTGTGTCCTTTCCCTTAGAAGGTGGTCAGGGCAAGGCTTTCTCTTCCCATCGAGGTGTCCCCTCTTAAAGTCGCCTTCAAGTCACTGTCAGTGCAGAGATTTTGGATTTTCCGCCTCGGACTATACTTACCCATCCGAGTAAACACATCAAAGTGCAATTTTTGAGTAACTACTTTCATAGGTATGGCAGGAAAATCTCCTAGTTTAGTACCCAAGCTAAGCAGAACAGACCTGAAAACAAATTACTGTAATTAGTAAAATGAGCTGAGCAGACCAGGCTCTGCGGTGAGTAGCTGGTTCAGCCCAAGCAAGTTAATTCCTATCTCTGAGCTTCAAATTTCATACTCTGGAAAATGGAGATGGGAAGGCCTCTCATATACAATTGTTGGGTGAATTAAATGGGATGGTATATATAAATCTGAATAACCCAATGTCCAGCAGGTACTTCATAAATGTAAGCTATCTTTTTTCTCTCTTTCTTCTTTTCCTCCTGAACAAGCTAGTATGTTATTTAGACGGCTTAAATAGAACGGGCAGTGAACAATTTTCTTTTTTGTTCTTTGTACTTTTCTGTATTTTCCAAAAATTCTTTAGTAATGTGTTATTGTTTTCCTGGATAAGAAAAAGTTATTTACAAAGATAGCAACATGTAATCTCTGTGAAGAAACCTACTTGTCTCCACCGCCTAAATTCATGTTCTTCGTGTTTGTTTCTTCCTCCCAAAAACAAATGTTAAGAAATCACACCATTTAGAGTAACTTGTTTTTTCAATTGATGGTAAAATTAAATAAATTCATCGTAATGATTAAAGCAAATTCTTCTGTTTGTCTTTTAAACTTCATCCCACTGGAAAATAAATACAAGCAACAGCTAAGCTGATACAACTGAGAACTACAAATGCAGTATTTCTTTCATTACAGGGTAAGATGATGGCTCTGGGTACAGAATGGAGCAAGTACTTTGAAAATTTTGATTACTCGATTATGTCTACATATGTTATAGTATTTAAACATTTTACCATCTTAAAATGATCTTTTAATATTCTGGTATTTATAAATTACAAACGGGTTCAGATCATTCTTTTCTGCAAACCCAACAACCTTAATACATATAAATTAACATCCAGGCATGAAAAGTAGGATTTCAGTACAGCACGGCTGCCGGAGGACAGTGTCTGACCTCTGCTGACATCATGCCCTGTGGGTTTACTACATTGAAATAGGAGTGAGAATGAATTTGGGCAAAGAGGCTGACCCTGTTCGGCTGTCACCTGCAGAACTTGTATTCAGCTAGACACCATGTCACAAATACTGACATAAACAATTTATATACTATGTCATGACTACTGGTTATAAAATATGAGCAACTTCATTAGCATTTATATAACAAATATTTCATTTTACCAGTGCCTCACTGCTTGGAGAAAACAATTCAGGGAGATACAGACAGACAAAAGGAGATCTAGGAAGCTAAGCTGGTGTTTTCTTCTAGAGCCAGGTGAGCTCCTGCAGCCTAATTCTTAACTGGCATATGCCCCCAAAGCCTGGAGATTAATTCTGGGACCCTCCAGCCAAAAACTTGGATATGCAGAAAGACTCATCTGCTGAAATTCTTCAGTTATCCCCTGCCCCACCCCTCAGAGATCTCCTACAGTATGTGGGACTTAGGAATACAGATGTTTGAAAGTGTCCCCAGGTAATTCTAAACTAGGTGCCAGAAAACCATACTTACATCCTATCCTCCGTCCAAGTGAGGAGCAAACTCTTCTTTCATTATCTTGTGAAAAATAAAGCTTACAGCATTTTTATTTACTATAGAGGATTGTGTTTTATAGCAGGAAAAAGGGAGTAGATATTTATGGAAAAAATGTTTTTTATTTCAAAATAATAAGGGGGTACAAATGTCTTTATTATATGGATATCTTATATAATGCTTAAGATTATAAGCTTTTAATGTGCCCATCACCAGGATAGTGTTCATTGTGCTTACCTATAGGTAAGCTTTTGCCCCTCACCCCCACACCCCCTCTCACCCTTCCCCTTCTTGGTTTCCAATGACCTTTACATCTCTTTGTGCTTGTGTGTGCCATTGTTTCTCTCCCAATTATTAGAGAGTACATATGGTGTTTGTTTTTCCACTCCTGAGATACTTCACTAAGGACAATCGTCTCCAGTTCCAACCAAGTTGCTGCAAAAGACATTATTTCGTTCCTTCTTATGGTTGAGTAGTACTCCATGGTATATATATACCATATTTTCTTAATTCATTCATGAATTGATGGGCACTTAAGTTTATTCCACATCTTTGCCCTTGTGAATTGTGCTGCCATAAGTATTTCAGTGCTGGTGTCTTTTTGATAAAATGACTTCTTTTCCTTTGGGTAGATACCCAGTAGTGGGATTGCTGGACCGAATGGTAGGTCTACTTTTATTTCTTTGAGGAATCTCTATACTGTTTTCCATAGAAGTTGTACTAAATTGCAGACCCACCAACTGCATATGAGTGTTCTTTCTCTCTGCATTCACACCAGCATCTATTGTTTTGGGACTTTTTAATTAAAGGCATTCTAACAAGGGTAAGGTGATATCTCATTGTGGTTTTAATTTGCATTTCCCTGATGATTAGTGATGTTGAGCATTTTTTCCTATGTTTATTAGCCATTTGTCCATCTTCTTTTGAAAAACTGCTGTTCATGTCTTTTGCCCATTTTTTAATGGGGTTGTTTGTTTTTATCTTGCTGATTTGTTTGAGTTCTTTGTAGATTCTGGATATTAGCCCTTTGTCAGATATATAGTTTATGAATATTTTCTCCCATTCTGTAGGTTATCTGTTTACTCTGTTGATTATTTCCTTTGCTGTACAGAAGCTTTTTAATTTAATCAAGTCTGATCTGTTTATTTTTGTTGTTGCTGTATTTACCTTTGAGGTCTTAGTCATAAATTCTTTGCCTAGGCTGATGTCTATAAGAGTTTTTCCTATGTTTTCTTCTGTGGTTTCATGCCTCCAAATTTGTCCTTTTTGCTTAAGATTGCTTTGACTATTTGGGCTTTTTTGGTGGGGAGGGGTTTCAAATGAAGTATAGAATTATTTTTTCTGTGAAATAGAACATTGGTTTTTTTCATGGAGACTGCATTGAATCTATAAATCACCTTGGGCAATGTGGACATTTTAGTAGACATTTAGGACATGTTGGTAGAATCAACATTTAACTATGTTGATCCGTGAGCATGGGATATTTTCCCATTTGTTTGGGTCATTAATTATTTCTTTCATCAGTGTTTTATAGTTCTCCTTGTAGAGATCTTTTACCTCCCTGGTTAAGTATATTCCTAGGTATTTTATTTCCTTTGTATCTACCATAAATGGTATTGAATCCTTGATTTGACTCCCACTTGACCACTATTAGTATATAGAAATGCTACTGATTTGTGTACATTGATTTTGTAACCCGAGACTTTGTTGAATTTGTTTATCAATTCTAAGAGTCCCTGGGTGGAGTCTTTAGGGTTTTCTAGATACAAGATCACATCATCAGCAAACAGGGATAGTTTGACCTCCTCTTTCCCAGTTTGGATGCTCTTTATCTCTTTCTCTCGCCTGACTGCTCTGGCTAGAACTTCCAGTACTATGTTGAATAGAAGTGGCGACAGCGGGCACCCTTGTCTTGTTCCATTTCTTAGGGGGAATGCCTTCAATTTTTCCTCCTTCAGTATGATGTTAGCTATAGGTTTGTCATATATGGCTTTTATAATTATTTTTAAATATGTTCCTTCTATGCCTAGTTTATTTAGGGTTTTTACCATGAAAGGATGCTAGATTTTATCCAATGCTTTTTCTTAATCAATTGAGATGATCATATGGTCTTTGTTTTTGCTTATGTTTATATAGTGAATCACGTTTATTGATTTGCACATGTTGAACCATCTTTCCATCCCTGGAATGAAATCCACTTGATCATGGTGAATTATCTTTTCCATTCAACAAATATTTATTAAGTATCAACTAGGTGCAGACAACATGCTTTATGGAAAATTAACAAACAGCTTCTTCCTAATCTCTCATCACTAGAAACCTAATTTCTTCTCAAAACAACAGGAAAAACCTAAGTAAGAAGATATCAAATAAATTAGTATCTAGAAACATCATAGAAGGCAAGAACAACTACAACAACTACAACTTCTCATTTGTCAAAATGAGAAGGTTAAACTAAGCGGTGATTAAACTGTTACACTGACTTGAGGTTGATCACATTTTTCTTTTTTGTTTTTTTCCTCTAGTGCAAAGCAAGGTGTCTTTACTGTCAGAGAGACCACAAGGCCAAATGAGCACTGAGGTGCCAGCTGGGCCCCAGGTACCACCCAAAATGCGGGCTCTTCGGTGTGAGAGGGGCTAAAGGGGGTTCAGGCCCAGAATGGTCCTCAGTTTATACAGCACAATGCAAATATAGAGGTTAAAACTTCCTGAATGTCTCTGGCTAGAAACCAGTTGGCCCAACAGGTCTGCAACCATGATCTTTTTGATCACTGGGGAAACATCAAAATGCTATTAGAGAAGTTTGTCTGAGTCCACCCAGACCAAATTCTTGATATCCTTCTTAGAAGCCAGATCTGTGGTATTCAATTGTAACACCAGGAACTGGAAGGCCTTCCTGTTATTAACTTGGCCTTGGTAAGCCAGAGGGCCTGCTTTACACCCATGAGAAGGCTGCAAGGCTGGTGGAAGATGTAGCAGGCCTGGTCTTTGTACAGTAACTGCTCGTGAATCAGGGACAAGCAGTGGAACTTCAGATGTGTCCAGCCCGGGTCTCAGGGCAGGAAGATCAGCAGTGCCAGCCGGGGCGTGAAGTGCATTTTCCCCCGCGTAGGGGATGGGCTCCAGTCCAGGGATCTTGTACAGTCCATTCAGAGGAGGAAACTTCCACATGGAGCACACAGCCCACTCCTGCTTCCCACGTCTCGGGGCCCAGCAGCCCCCAAGCCAAGCCGCCAGCCAACCAGCCCCGCCCAGTGGACCCTGAGCTAGGAGTCAGAGGTAGGCGTGACATGAGAAAGGAGAAGGCTAAGAGGGCTTGAATTCTCTATACTGCAACATTCTAGCACAAGCTCCCAGGAGTCCTGAAATTCTGTTTTTGAACCTGAGTTCTAGCTCTTGATCAAGGATATTTTTCATTATAAACAGTTATGTTACTTATCAGTTTTTAGCTTATTAACAACTTTAAAATATTCATAGATTTGTTATGCCGGCCTCCATTTGGACTCCTGTCCCAGTTCCCATAAATGTCAGGGGCAGACCACTGTAGCATACGGAGTGTAACAGAGAATAGTTTTATCTTGAGCCGAACACCAGTATCTTGCCAGATGGGGAAAAACAAAAAACAATCCTTGTAAAGCTGGAACAAATGCAAATGCCCATTATCACTTCTATTAATTAACGTTGTTCTACAGGCATTAGCCAAAACAATTAGATAAGAGTAAGAAATTACAGACATAAACAACAGATAAGGAAGAAGCAAATAACCATTATTTGTGGATGATATGAATGTCTGACTAGAATACCTAAAAAACCAAAAATGATTAGAAGTCATTTTTAAAGTTCATTAAGTTGACTTATAACAAAATTAATATACATAGTCAATAGCTTCGGCAAATTAACAAATAAAATATGAGAAAAAATATATTTGTAATTGGAACATAAAATACATACATAAGATAATCTAAAAATTTGTAACATACAAAAATTTTGCTTTTAGGGAGACAAACCTATGAGAATGACTGTGACAATTCTGAAAAAGAATAGTCAAGGAAACTGGCTGTACCAGGCATTAAAGTCTATAATAAAGCTATAGTATTAATAATTTAAAATGGCACAGTGCTGTCTCTACAGAGAGACAGGGCAATGGAACAAAAAGAGAGTACCTAGAAATGGATTGAAATGGATAAGGAAGTTTAATATATAATAAAGGAGTAATTTAAATCATTGGAGAAATTCTGGATTTTTTTAAAATTATATTGGACCATCTCGTTGCAATAACCATTTGGTGGGGCAGGGGAGAATACAGTGCCTCGATAACCTCCTAACTTGAAAGTATATCCCAGAGACATGAAAGATGTTAATGTCTAAATAAATCATAATAAAGAATACTAGAAAAAACAAGGTTTTTGTGACAACTTGGAGGGGATAAGCCTTTCTAAGTAAGACACAAAGCCTAGACCCATAAAAGAAAAAAATGAAAATTTAACTACATAAAAAATAAAATTTTGCAGAGGAAAAAATAATAAAGTTGGCCAGGCACGGTGGCTCACACCTGCAATCCTAGCACTCTGGGAGGCTGAAGCAGCAGGGTCTCTTGAGGTCAGGAGTTCAAGACCAGCCTGAGCAAGAGCAAGACCCCATCTCTACTAAAAATAGAAAAAATATTAGGTAGGCAACTAAAAATAGAAACAAAAAATTAGCTGGGTGTGGTGGCAAGCACCTGTAGTCCCAGCTACTTGGGAGGCCGAGGCAAGAGGATCACTTGAGCCCAGGAGTTTGAGGTTGCTGTGAGCTAAGCTGATGCCATGGCACTGACCCTAGCCCAGGCAGTAGAGACTCTGACTCAAAAAAAAAAAAATGATAAAGTCATGCACATATATATAATTAACATGATTATTTAAAAAATGAAAAAATAGTTGCAACACAAATGACAAAGGACTAACTTCTAACCTCTTTAATACATAAACAATATATAATGAATATATTAATAAGGAAAAGAATTCAATAGAAAAGAGAAAGGGGGAAAGAACGTGAAATGAACATTCAGAGAAGACACATAAAAAGGTACTCAAGCTATAATAAATAAACTATAGTAAAATATAAGTTTCTAACCTTCAGTACTAGCAAGGATAAAAAATTCTATGATAAACTATTGATGCATGTAAAGTATAAATTGGTACTCTCTTTCTCATCAACTCTACAAATCCAACTACAGAAATGCATCCTGAAGATATTCTTAATACATAAGTGCAAAAACCAACGCAAAAGGCTATTCAGTGCAGCATTTATTATCAGTAGCAAAAGATAAAAACAACCAAAACGTTTATGATCGTGGAGTAGTTAAATAACTATTGGTATGCACAACCAACTGAACAAAATGCAGCCATTTTTTAGAACAGTAAGTCTAAATGTACAAATATAGATGCACATGCCTCAAAGATACATTGTTAAGTGAAAAAAGCAAGAGGAAGAACAGTTTGAGCCACATACATAGTGTGCGTCCACCTGAGAGTGTGCAAGTGTGTTAAGAGTTGGATCTAATGTGTGTTTATAGATACAGAGACTATACTCAGTTCCTAAGAAACGAATAGTTACTGTCTTGGGGGCAGATCAGGAGACTAAAAATCAGGGGTTGGAAAGAGGCTCTTTTCCTCCTGTTCTCTTATGCATTGTTATTTCTTTATTATGTATTCATTTTTCAATAAAAATTAGAATATTGAGATCTTTTAAAACATTTTATAGCAAAAGCAATAAAAGAAAAAATAGGTAAGTCAGACTTTATCAAAATTAAAAATGTATGTGCTGTAAGGGAAGGAGAGAGAGAGGAAGCTGAGGGTGAGGGATCGGGCCGTGACTGCTAATGGGCGTGAGGTTTCTTCTTGGGGTGATGAGAAGGTTCTAAAATTATGAGGATGGTTACACACGCTGTGAATATAGTAAAAAGCACTGAATTGTGCTCTTCAAATGGCTAAATTTTATAGTATGTGAATTGTATCTCAATAAAACTGTTTGCATAAAAAAGGAAAGAAGGAGAGTCAGGCTAGAAGGGTCCTTAAAGGTCTTCTGTTCCAACCTCTCCTTTTGCTGCTCTGAAAGCTGCAGTCCCGAGAGGTTATCAGCTGACCTTCCGAAGGAAGCACAGATGTTCGAGGGCAGATCAAAAACTAGAGGCCAGGTCTCCCCTGTCCTGGACAAGGGGTTGTAGCCTCACACGCCTGCTGATGACATGGCCTTTCTGTGGAGAGAAAAAGCTGATCCTACTGGGATGATGGGGCAGGGATCGTACCTGAGCCAAACACTGCCAAAGAGGACCACTCTCATATTCAACAGACATTTATTGGGAGCCCTCCAGCTTGAAGTACTGGGGAGGCAACAGCGAATGGGACAAAACATTCCCTTTCTTCATGGAGCTTGCCTGTCAACAATGATAGCACCTCACCTTTATAGCACGTTATGTGTTATACACTTTATACGGATTCTCTTATGTCATTCTCACAACAATCCTGTGAGGAGGGTACTCTCATTATGCCCATTTTACTGATGGAAACAGTGAGGCTCAAAGAGGCTAAGTAGTTAGCCCAAAGTCACAGAGCTGATAAACAATGTACTCAGACTTCAATCATAACACCCTAACCCCAAACTACATTTTAAACTCCTATGCTGATCTACTGGGGATGCAGAAAATAAATAAACAACAGCAAAACCAGTCAATTAATTATTACAATTAGTGATCATCAGGCAAGAGACACGTTGGGAGGGGTGTTTAGATAGCATTTAGATGAAGTGGCTACAAGGAGGGCCAGTTAGGCTGAGACCTGAAGAAAAATGAGCCCACCAGGGGCAGGAAGAGAAGGTTGAGGGTGCTTGACCTGCGTCAGGCTATGAGGCCGGGGCACAGGGGTGGGCGATAGAGCAAGCAGAGCCTGGTCAGCCATGGGAATGAGTTTGGATACCATTCTAAATGCAATGGTAAGCCACTGGATGTTTTTAAGCAAAATGGTATGCAGAATAATAAGATCTGATCTATAAACTCCCTCTGGCTACTGGGTGGAGAGTGATGAGAGAGGGTGAGAGTAGAAGCAGAGACACCAGCTGAAGGTATTGCTGTAGCCCAGGTGAGAGATGCTGGTGACTCAGACCAGATGGGAGCAGTGGAGATGGAGGGAGGGACCAATTCAGTAGGTGTCCTTGGAGTAGAGCTCTTGGCCTCTGGTGACAGATTGCACGTGGGGAGGGAAGTGAAGGGAGTACAGATGATTCCTAAAGACCCTGGCCTGGTGGCAGGCCATGGTGTCCCCATGCACTAACCATGTCTTTTAGTTTTTATATTCTGATGCTTTGACATCTGGGGTTTTGCTGACTTTGAAGGGACTGCCCCTCTCAGGGTTAATCAATTCC
>CAUYRT010042712.1:0-33047 GCA_963574885.1 Lepilemur ruficaudatus | reverse complement strand
TGCACTGTGTTTAAGGTTTAGCCTGTGTCAAACATGTAACCGGAGAAACGTTTGCTGGACCAAATCATTAATATTGGTTTATATTCTTTATGTAGGCTACACATAAACATGATCTCAGTTTATGATATCTATGCTTTTTTTTAAAAAAAGAGGATGATAAATTTCTATATTAACATTAAGAGAATAGATTACCATATTTTATTTTATTTTATTTATTTTTTTTTTTTTGAGACAGAGTCTCACTCTGTTGCCTGGGCTAGAGTGAGTGCTGTGGCATCAGCCTAGCTCACAGCAACCTCAAACTCCTGGGCTAAAGCTATCCTACTGCCTCAGCCTCCTGAGTAGCTGGGACTACAGGCATGCGCCACCATGCCCAGCTAATTTTTTTTTATATATTTTTTAGTTGTCCAATTAATTTCTTTCTATTTATAGTAGAGACGAGGTCTCGCTCTTGCTCAGGCTGGTTTCGAACTCCTGACTTTGAGCAATCCACCCTCCTCGGCTGATTATCATATTTTAAAAAAGTATCCCACAAAACCATCTCCACCAAAATTATGAATAATAAATGAACTTAGACTAAGTTCAATTAACTGAAATATTTCTATGATAGTCTGGTTTCTATGACTGATTAAAACAAAAACAGTCAAGTTTTACACATTGACAGAAAATCCACTTTCCTCAGATTTGCATAAATTAAATTTACAAAAAGGCAAAGAACTCTAACAGAAATAAATCAGCTAGACATTTGTCTAAACTGCTTTCTGTCTAAAAAATTATTATGAATGACATTTTCATTTGTAAAAATTTTGAATTGTGTGGACATTTTTAGAAAAGTCTTTACTTTCTTTCAATATTTTAAAAATTCTGGATTACTACAATCCTCAAAAGGCTGACAATCTTCCTTGCCTCATTTACCATAGTATTCTGTTCAGTGGGAACCTCTGCCTTTCATTTTTCTGACTATTTATTATGTCAGCTCTCATTTCTGTTCCAATCCACTGCCTGTACAATTTGGAAATAAATGAATTTCACATAAGAAGACATTCACTTGGTTATATTCTTTAGGTAAATATGCCACTGTTTTCATTGTGATTTGCAAGGAAAAGAAAATAGGGGCATTTAAAGTAAATTCCATCCTGTTAATTAAAATATTAATTATTGATAAAACTGCTTATTTTTAAAGGTAATGATAATTAAAATTAATATTTCTGTAGTACTATACAGTTTATAAAAAACTTTAATAAATATTATCTCACAGTTGTCTTGAGAGGTAGATGGTTTGAATCAGATCAGCAGGGGTATTTAAAACCAACTGAGCCAAGATATACTTGGAATGAAGTCTCCAGTATAGAGGTCTGTTGTTGACTAGATACCTTCAACTAAATTTTTCCACTTGATTCTCTTTGGACAATGCCTCTGTGTGTGTGTGTGTGTTTCAATTTTTCAACAGCTTTAAGTTACAATTAAGATACAATGAACTGCATATATTTAAATTTTACCACTTGGTAAGTTTTGTCATGTGTGAAACTTGTGAGGCCACCACCACAATCAAGATAATGAATATATCCATTACCCTTGAAAGTTTTCATATGTCCCTTTGTAATCCCTCTCTTCAATCCTTCTTTTCCACCCCAACCCTCTGATTCCCTGTCCCTTAATGTTATCTTTCTGCCACATAGTTTGCATTTACTAAAATGTAATATAAATGGACTCATATGATATATAATCTTTTTTGCTGGCTTCTTTCATTCAGCACAGCTATTTCAAGATTCACCAAAGTTGTGGAGTGTATTAACGTTTGCGCATTTTCTGAGTAGTATTACGTGTATCGACATACCACAGTTTACCCATCGCCTGCTGATGGACATTTGAATTGTTTCTGGCTTTTGGCTATTATAAATAAACTGCTGTGAACATTAGCATACAGCTCTTTGTATGAACACATGTTTTCCTTGCCCCTGGGTAAATACCTAGAAGTTGTTTAAGACATAGTGAAGCTGTTTTTCAGAGGTTAGTATACCATTTTACATTGTCACCAACATTGCATGTGCAGTTCTTCCACCTTGTCACCAATGTGGTCAGCCTTTTAATTTTTAGCCTAATAGGTGTGTAGTGTTTTCTCAGTGTTTTTAATTTCATTTCCCCAATAACTAATAATATTAAGAATTTTTTCATGTGCTTGTTTGCCATCTGTGTACCTTCCTTAGTGAAGTGTCTGTTCAAATCTTTTGGCCATTTTTTATTGTGATAATTGTTTACTGATTGCTGAGTTTTGAGATTTTTTCTTTTTCTATTTTTAGACACAAGTCCATCATCAGATATACTGTTTGCTAACATTTTCTTCCTATTAGTGCCTTGTCTTTTAATTCTCTTAACAGGGGCTTTAAAAAGCAAAAGTTTTTTAATTTTAATGAAGTCCAATTCATCAATTTGTTATCTTATGGCTCATACTTTCGCTGTCATATCTTAGAAGTATTTGCCTCATCAATGGTCCCAAAAGATTTTCTCCTATGTTTTCTTTTATAATTTTATATTTTACATTTTGAATTAAAATTGTGTATGATACAAAGTATGAGTTGAAATTATCTTTCCCTCACACAGATATTCGGTTGTTCTAACACTATTTATTGAAAATACTAGTTTTTCTCTACTGACCAGCCTTTGCATATTTGTTGGAAATCCGATGTTTATATATGTGTGAGTTTATTTCCAGATATTCAATTTTGCTCCTTTGTCATTATGGCAATATCACAGTCTTGATTACTATAACTTTATAATAACTTTTGAAATCATATTCCATTAGTTCTCTTTTTTCTTTATTAAAGTGTTTTGGCTATTCTATATCTCTTGTATTTCTATATAGAGTCCTTGTCCTATTGCTAATGAAAGGCAAAGACTTTTGGTGGTAATGTTTTGTTGGTGACAATTATCCTGAGAACAGGATTATTATTTAAAGATAGATGATACTTTCTGATGGTAATTCATAATTTAGTTGATTCATATTATTATCAGTCATTTTATGAGTATTCATTTCTCATTTCTTCCTATCTAAAATTTCAACCCCCACCCATTCTCTGACATCTAACATTTCAGATTCTCTTCCCTTCCTTATTTTTTTCTCTTTAACACTTCTCACTAATATATTAACAAATTGTACATATTTATTGTCCCTTTCTCTCTTTAAAATATAATTCCATACATTCTGTTCACCATTGTATACAAAGCACCTATTGGTCTCAATAAATATTGGTTAAATAAATTAACATTTATAGTTAGATAGTGTTCTTAAGATTTATGTTATTTTGATGATTGTTGTGTAATGAAGTGGGGAGGTATATCTGAACCTAAGCATCTGGAAGCATTAAGATCTACCTGTATATAGTCTCACTACTATTTGATGTATATTATCTGCCATAAAAAGCTATAGTCTAGAAGAGGAGGATAAGGTCATGGATGATTCAACTATCTTGAAACTGGAGGGAGATTATATTTGCATGTTAGTTTCTTTTGTCTCCTGATACTATCAATTGTTATGTTATAGATGGATGAACCTTAATGAGGAAGTAGCAGCGTAGTATCTAACAGTATAGATTCTGGTCTCAAGAGTGCTGAGTTCACTTACTAGTTACCATAAACATTAGATGTCACTATTATTATATGTCAAGGGTTTTTATCCTGGGACCTCAAGGGATTTTCCAATTCAACAAAATAGCATTCAAATCTACTCTGTTTAAGAAGTTGGAAGCAACTTTCTTAGGAAGTTTGTGGCATTTATCAAATTTTCAAATGTCTTAGAGCACCTACACTCATTTGAGCATCAAAGATCAATTGATACTGTTATAAATACATACCTGCAATGTATTCCTTTGGTTTGTCATAAATTCCCTTAAAGCCAGCCAGAATCTTAATATTTTGCAAGGCCTAAATAATTCTTTTTTACTTACACTGAAAGCTATATAGACAACAACTATGAAACCACAATAACTTCACTACTATTATAATCATCTTTTCACAGTTGAGGTTAACTCACTTGCATATAATCAGATTATAGACAAAAAACCCTCATACACTAATTTATAAGAGAAATTTTCACTTTTTTGGTCAATAATACTTATGCATCTCTCTCATAGGAATGTGGTTCCTTGAGAGTAAGGAAGCATCGGTCCTTATTAATCTTTGTAGCCACAGTACCTGGAAAGGGTAAAGCATATACCACTTGCTCCATACATATTTGTTGTGTAATGATTAAGCTGGATATTAGATTCAAGTCTTCTGCTTGTAAATCTTTAATATATTCTTATTTCATTAAATTACAAAATTAATGTAAAGATAGAAGAGGAGGTCTCAATCTTTTGCTGATGTACTGCTCTACCATTTTCTCTTACTCAATATCTTCCTGAGCTATAGTACAAACTATTAAACAAGCACATTCATGTCACAGAGAAGAAAGTAAAACATGAATTAAGAATCTAATAAAAAGAAAAATTCATATTTTGTTTCTACTGAAACCATATGGAAACTAAAGACAATGATATGTTATAAAACATTTGGCATTATTCTTGAAAAGTCATCATAAGAACTGTATTTCTTAATAGTCCTAAACAACTAATCACAGAGAAACTCCTATGTCATTTTCTAGGGATCTGATCATGTTTATGACCATTAAGTAAATTTCATCTGCCCCCTGGTGTCTGCATCACCTACCATATCCTCATACTTTCCTTTTTTATACCTCTGCTGCATTTCCTGATCAGATCTTCCTTGTTTATCATATTATCCTACTAAATTCTTTCCTAATACATCTTCCAATCAGTTAGATGAAGAGTATTCCTTCAGTTTGGGAGCTACGTGATGAAAATAAGAGGAGTCCATTGGCAGAGAATCGAGCTTAATAGGTAGGGAGTAAAGAGGTGAATAAGAGTTTTAGGAAAGAAAGAAGGTGGGCAATAGGATCACAGATAGTATAACTATTGCTATGTTAATTTTTTAAACTTATGTGATCTTAGCATAACACCCAATGAGTACTGGTTAATGAATGAGTAAATACTTTCATCATTACATCTAAGGGTAATTATATGGATTTTCTTTTTCTTTCTTTTTCTTTTTTTTCCCCACTGTCATCTCTTATTTCCTTCATTTTAAGAACTACACTAAGCAAAAAGTTTGGGGTCCCTAATGTCCTCAAAGGTTTTGCAAAGATTTACCCTGGGCCTGATGACAAGAACACATTCCTAAGTATAGTGCTGAGTTTGGTTTCGCAAATTCCATCAGACTATATAACTATTTGAAATATGGAAATAAAATTCCATTAAATGCCTGTCTCAGATATCTGACTATAAGAAGATTTTCTAGGCAAAAGAATAATATAACATATTATCTAAAAATAATTTAGATTATCCAAGATCCATTAAATTCTACATTATAGAAAATCAAAGTAACTCATTCCCAAATCTTAAGATTTTCTTACTTCATATCAAATATATTTATATTATGTTAGTGAAAAACAAACTTTACTGTCTAAATGAGAATTTAAAATATAAAACTCTTGAACATTATAGATAAACATATTCAAACTCTAATAATTCTATTGTGCAAATAATTTGGACAAAACAATGGAGTATTTCAAATATTTTACATTTAATTCTAGGAAGGAAAATAACAGCAGTATTATTAACATAATTCATTTAAAATAATAATATATGTTGTTTGAAGAAAAAACAGTATGTCAGCGTGTATCCATTTCTTAGCATGAAGGCACATTTATGTGCCCATATTTTAAATTTTTGTATATAACAAAATACTAAAATTATTTATATACCTTCTAGTAACATATTTATAGGGACTTACTCCTCAATTTTCATTTACTTGGAAGGTCATTATGTAAATGACCATTGTATTTGTTTTATTTAAACTAATTTATCAAATAATAATGTCTATGGTTGTGAAAATAGTCATGCTATTCGTAGAATTACCCAGAATTACCCAGGTAATTCTTAACATTGTTTAAGAATAATTTCAGGTAGCACTTGCAAATTCAGATTAAATAAACAGTTCCACTTTCAGTTCAAAAACGCAAAGTGATTTTATGGAGTAGCACTCTATTAAAAAAATACAAAGCCCTCTTATTTCATCAATTGAAAGCCCTAATGTCTTTTTACTGTGAATTAAAGAATTATTTTTAAAAACTTAAAAATATCTATATCTCATTTAACAATAAATATTGCATGCAATGGGACTCTAGGAAGTATTCTAGATATGTATTAAAATGACCAACTGATCAGCAATTTGCATCACTTAGCAAAAAATATTTGACAGTAAATTACTGGGTCTGATATGTGCATGCTATAGTATAGTATATTCAGCATTAAAAAATGAAGTAAAATGCAATTACCCTAAAAGACATTTCAAGATTCTCTCCACCCCAGATATCCATTCCTGCATCGTAAGTTCCTATCTCTTCAAAGTAGTTTCTGTCAATAGAAAATAGGCCACCAGCCATAGTAGGGGTCCTAGTTGAAAAAAAAAACAAAAGAAAAGAATATCTTTTGAAAACAATATGTGGATTTAATGAGACTGCAGCAAATATTTTTGAGACATTTTAAATATAAAAAATAGTATTCAAAAATCTCAAACTGGAAACATAAAGGTGTAAGAGGCTTTATAATTAACAAATAGCATTTTATCTTGCATTTTCTGTAAAACTTGCTTTAGATTAATCTATGTTTTTCTTATAGATGATCAAATAGATACATGGAAGGAACACTGGCCATTAAAGACTGGGGCTTCTAGTTTCCTTCCGAAAGGCATAGTGAAGACAGATTTTTGCCTTTTGCATTGTCCTAAAAGAGATTAACTGGTCATGAAACTACCAGTTGTGTTTATCGATTATAAAACATCTTAATGTAAAATCTAGAAACCTGTGGACATAGTTTCTCTATGAAAAGACCCATAGTCTATTTAAATATGAAAATAATGAAATGCTATAAAATGTTTACAGGAAATAAATATTATAGTTATGAAAGTATTTTTTAACATAAGAGCTTTACATCTAATTGTTTATTATTCTCTCCACCTAATTAAAAGGTTATATTAGCCATCTAACCCAATGGATAAAAATAAATCACATATGCTGTTCAGAGGTTTAAAAGGACATTTGGCAGGGATTCTAAAACTTTTTCCTAGGAATAAATGCCTTTGTTTCTCACATTTGAGATTTCTCTATAGAAACTAAGAAGTCAGATGTTAAGTTTTTAAAGAATTAATTAATTTAAAAAGATTAATTAAAGACAATGCTTAATGCGTGAGCTATACAAGTCTTTCTAAATATGCAGAATGAATTCGAGATGAAAAAGAAAGCTGTAGTTGCCATGAATAGATCCATACTGGCAATGATGGTTTTTGAATGTTTCTTGTAATGCAGTGGTTTCCAGCCTACGTAGCACATTAGTAGCACTGAGGTACCTTTTTATAAAGATGTTCATGCTTGGGTATCACCCTCCACAGATTCAGATTTAATTGGCCTGGAGTGGACCCTGACTTTGGTATCAGCTAAAGTTCCCAGGTGATTCTAATGCACGACTTTAATGGACTGCTCTAACGCACTGCTTAAAGATGAAAAACACTGATCAGGTAACTTAGGTTTGGAATGCTCATCCAAATAGTCTGTGAGATTGTTAATAAAAATCAAATGTTTTGCTTTTCTCAAAATTATATCCTCCTCTGCCAAAGGTTATGTTCACATTTTAATTAAACAGAATCGGTCATTGAAAAATCACCAAATAATATTGTACTTGGACATCTACCATATTGCAAAGTTCTCTCTCTCTCCCAGTGCTCTCACTGTTTTGTGCTCAGGTAATTAACTGTCCATCAGTTGGAGTAGCAGAGCCTTGCTCAGTCTCAGAGCTGTTTTATTACTTCTCATCTTGCTAGGTTCCTATCATGAACAGTATCATTGACCTTCTGAGTTATAATGAGAAACACTAACAAAGCTAAACAGATGGTAATTATGAAGTATCCATGACCCTCACCTGATGAGGTTTTTGGAACTCTATGGCAATAACTATATAAGGTATTACAGTGCTGGAGAGTCTATTTAATAAAATTAGGAACTAAAATTGCTGCAATTATCCTATCATAATGCAACCAAATGCTTAAGAATGTTAAGTGATGCATTTGTAATGATCAGTTCAGAGTGTCTACCTACTTATCTACTTACTGATAAAGTATTAACACATTTTAATTTAAATACATGTATTTCATCTTATAGTTGGTCATTATTCCTATAAATATTTGTAAGAAATGTGTGTTAAATGGCTATAAATAAACTATATTTAACCATAAGAATGATTCAAATAACTTTCATTTATGCTTGACAAGTAACAAAAATAATAAAATAAAATTACAACTCCTCAAAAATGCTGTATTTTCTGAAGATGGTTGCTCCTAGACAGATTTTTTTGTGTTTGCAATGCCAGTTAGTTTCTTCAGTCTACAGACTGTGCCTTATAATATTTAATACCTATAGTCATAGCCAATGTTATGTACATGTTCTGTTCTAAGTTAACAGCCCTGTAATAAGCCTAATGAACTCTTTACATATGCCTATGTTCATGTTAAGTGTTCAGAATGTCTAGAAAATGCAAAACATTGCTTATAGTTGAATTAGTTGAAATTATTTGCTTTTTCTAGGTTGTGTCTATACAATGTCAAATTCAATTCAATCAATTTGGATGGGGGAGGGGACAATCAGTTCAATGGCTATGAACACTACCCATCACATAACAAGTACGTGAAGTAAAGCACGTAGCACAGTTGCCAATACATAATAAACAGTTAATAAGGTTAGATAATTTATCTTTTTTGTTATTGATGTTAATCATTCAAAAAAAATCCTTATGTATCCTTCACTTAATTTTGATTCTCATACACATAGCTTTCTTTTGGGTTTCAAAAGCACTTGGAACTACTTCATATCCAAGATTTGGACTCTGAAATCTGCCTTGGGACACAACTTCCTATTCTTTAACCCTTCCTATTTTCACAGGCAGTCACTTTTTATCCTTCATTGGTGATTACAGTTCCTTTGTTAATCCATATTCTCACATTAACCACCCCCTTCAGGAATTTTTCTTTTTCTCTTTTTTTCCTCTTCCCAGCTCCTCTCCAGGCTTCTGCCACGCCAATAAAAAACCAGTTAGCATCCTTGGTTCTCTGCCCTTGCTTTCTGCAATTCTCAATTTTCCTTTTGTAAATCTCAGTGTTGGGTGAAATTACCTTTCACTTCATTCACTTCTGCTACTAAGACCCAGAGAACCATCAGTAAAGTAATAAGATGAGGCCAATTGGTTATACAAGTCCATGTTATTGATTCTCCGCTTAGTTCACAAACTGCTTACAATTCTCTTATCTATGTTTATTTATTTGCCTGTCTTACTTTTAACTGGTTCTTTCCCAAAAGTTTTTGACCCTTCGTAAGAACCCGGGGATTAAGGCAATGCGTGAAATCTAAACTCTCTCAATCATGAAATCTAAACTATTTCAAACCATAGCTCAAAGTTAGGTATCTTCCTCATGGCCTTCTCCTTCTAGCATTTACGCTTGTGCCCTCAGTAGGCTCTCTCCTGACTACTCTTTAAGACACTTGCTCATTGACCATAACATTTATGTTTTATGCCTTTGATTTCTAGATTGTCCCCTTGAGCTTACAAACCTGCTCAATTAAGTTCTAGTCTAAGTCTAAATACATTTTCACTCCATCTTACTACCCTTTCAAACTAGGGACATATATTTTCTACTCCCCTCACTGGTAACCTTACGGAACAGATACTTTCTGCGTACTCCCTCAACTCCTTTTGACCTTTTAACTAGAAGCTAGATCCTACTCCCACGTCTATAATAACTTCTTTCTGAAAGGTCTCTATTGATTCTAAACTCCAATAGCCTTTCCTTAACTTTTTCATCTGAAAGCACATAACATAATGAGCTAGCCTTCCTGCTTGAAATTATTTTCACCTCTAGCTCCCCTGTGTTGTCCTACAGCAGTTTTTCCTTCTATTAATTTGACTGTTCATTTTATGATTCTTACTGATATGCCCTCCTTTTTCTTTCCCTTGCTAGGGGCTATCAGACCTTGGTCAAGCTCCTCGTTTTGCATGTCTCACATGAGTACCATATAACACTATAATATTATTTTGTGGATACATGCATTTAATAACTTCTTCTCTTGTCAAAAATGTAATCCTCCCCAGGCTTTCTCAGGAGCGCTTTTCTTTTTCTATGCTCTTTATCTGGGTAACATCATTCATCACATGCCTGTAACTGTCACTTCTATGAGGGTGACTCCTAAACTGTGTTTTCTTACTTCTTATCTCTGTATCAGTTGTTCTTTTGTAATTACTCACTAGATTTTTCCTTCAAAAAATCCTCTGACTCTGCTCAGTATGTGTAACACAGAAATTAGAATTTTATACACATCTGCTTCACTTTCAATGTCTTCTATTTCCTTCCAGTCTCGTAATATAAAATGACAAAACCACCTTTCAGCTCTTTTTTTGTATCTTATTCAATCATTTCCCAAATACTTCCTACTTTTTTTTCTGAAGTATTTTTGACTCTTATCTATGTTATGATGATCACTCTCCAATATTATTCCTCTGTCTAACCATTTGCTAATGGATCCTGTTAGCATCTAAGGGAATCTGGATGCCTCTAGATTCTTTTGCTTCCAAAATTTACTCTGCAAATTATAGCCAGATTAATTTCTCTAAGTCAATTCTCCTCTAAAAATGTTAACCAGATGTTCAAAAATCTATGTTAAGGAACAAATTCCACTTCTTTCCTGGCATCAGTGACCTGGCACCACCCAATGAGATCCTCTCATCTCCCTTTAATTATTTCCCTGTATGTGAAGGGCTTAGCTGTTACTAGGAAATGCTTTTCATTTTCGCACTTTAGTACATTTGCTCACATCCATTATTTACCTCAATTTTCCTTTGCAAACTTCACTTATACGTTCAAACATGCTCTACCTTAAGCCAATACAAATGTTATATATTCCATACAGCATGGCTTCAACACAACCACCCCTGCTTGCCCCCAATCTGGATATATTCTTCCCCTTCTTACCTTCTTCTATAGCCCTCTTATTTGTGTCTTTCGCAAGGCAATTTGTCACTTCCTATTGTATGTAGTATTATATTTATTTCTGTAAACATTTTACCACCTCTATAAGAATAGCAAATATATTGGTTTAATAGTATTAGGCTATTAATAAATATTTATTGAATAAATAACATAAACAAATGATCAATGTATTTCCATGGCCACAGAACAATCTATTTGAAAGTTAAAATTATCTGCAATTTTTTTCTGAAATTCCAAAAAAGTTATTTGCTTGCATCTGCTAAATTGATGAGTGAAAAAGATGTTTTCACTAATTCCAAGATTTGTAAAGCCTCTGTCATCTAATAGAGGCTTTAGGGTTGAGTAATAGGGTAATATTTTTACCCTGATTTCAGCATTATACAACTCATCCATGTAACAAAAGCACTTGTACCTCACCTCTTAGATGTATTGAAATTTAAAAAAAAAGATACAAATAGTAAAGGACTCCATAAAGTAAGCATTCCAGTTGGAAAAATACTGAAGTTTTTCACCAGAAGTTGGTAAATCCACAGCAATTGTAATACCATACATTCGTTATTTAATAATGCTAAAACACAATGCCGGCATTTTCACCAAGACAATATATCCTGTATTTCACACTGGGATAATTGCCACGTGTGTGAAAAGCAGATAGAGAGTAAGGAGTCCCTAAGAGGCAGCCAAATTTAGTATTTAGAAGTCTGGACTTTGCAGCTAGGTTGATTGGGTTCGAAACCCAACCCCACAGTGTGTGACCTTCAGCAAGTCACTTAAATTCTGTGCTCAAGTTTCGTCATCTATAAAATGTGAATTATAATGAGTTATATATGTAACTCTCTCGCAATAGCACCAGCACAAAGCTAGTACTATACATTTTAGATGTTATGTTTATTAAGAAAGAAGAAAACATTGTGTTAGCCAAGATTATAATTCACTTTATTTTTATTATTTGCAGGGCACAGTTAATCTTTTAAATAGAGTTGTAATATTGTAGAGCTCTAAAATCCATACAGATTTGGTCAACAAAATTTAGTTGCAATGTATTTAAGTGACTTGTTCAAGAACTCCCAACTAGTTAGACCCTGGACAAAAAAAAAAAAAAAAAAAAAAATCTCTCCCTCTCTCTCTCTCTCTCTCTGTATGTCTCTCTCTCTCTCTCTCTCTCTCTCTCTCTCATCATCTACAAATCAGTCATCTCTCAGTTTATCCATATCACTCACTATATTTTCCTGTGAACTTTAGTACAGTTCTTCAGAAGCAATTTCTTACAAAGTTATTGAAACATCCTTACTTTGCACTAATTTTTTTCTTTGATATATCAGGATTCTATTTACTCTTACTTGGCAAATAACTAACATCTTTGAAGAAAAATGCCAAGGAAAGATTGACAGACTATAGCTCAGTTCTGGGCTGTTATTTATAATGTCCAAATAACACATACCTAGCTAGACTGTTAGTATTTAGATATGTATTAACATTTCCTATATATTATAAATCATAAAAATAATAAAATGAGTATTTTATTACTTATACAAATGTGAGACATGAATAGCTGAAATATTCACATGCTGCTGATTTTTTTAAATCATAAAATCTAATGGCTTCATTCAGTTAACCATTTTGCAGGTTTAGAAACTAAAAGAAAATTAAATGCTGTGAGTTTCTCTCCTTCCTTTTTTATCCTGTCTACTATAGCCAATGCAGATAGTAGAGGAGACAGAAAGGAAGCAAAGACACAAATACTCTTCTATGAGAGTGATGAATAATCAAATGACGAATATGAGTAAAGATTTTTACAGATAAAAAATGTAAGTTTGGTGGAATATTGCACACTATTACAATGATCTGAACATATGTTTGGGTATAAAGATGTAGCTTTCCATAGAGAAGAAACTGTTACTTTAAGGATTTATGTTGGCTTAGGCTCTGAGCAAGGAAGCTTACTCAAATCCTGTATAGTCCATGGAATACAAACAATTTCAATGCTATTTTTAAAGGCTAAGGAAAAAAAAAGTTCTGCTTAGTATTGACAAATGATTTGTTTTGTTGACAACGATCCCATTTACCAACAAGTATAAGAATAGAATACTTTAACCTGTGCTTAGGACTTATATTTTCAATAAAGGAGTAGTTATTTTTCTCTTTTTCCCTTAATCCTTTTTTTATAATCCCCATAACCTGATAAAACCCTAAGCTTCCACAAGGATGTACAGAGTGAGAGCAAATTTTAATCTTTCCTTTTACTTTCATTTCATGGTTATGAGAGGTTAAAATAAACAATGGGATTAGATGGAATCAGATGTTTTAAAATGTTTGGTTAATTTGATAAAGCCGTACAGTATATAAATGTGATATTTAATTCATCGCTCTGAAAGCTTTCTATTCTACCCTGTTTTCTTCTTAGCTCAACAGACTGATAACAAAGTCTTGTAAATTATTCCCTAAACCATTAGGTAGTAATATAATATAAACGTGCTATTTTTCCCAAAGAAGATACATTCAAAGATTCCATCTTAAGGAGGAATTTTTTACTTCTCTCAAAATCAACACATATTAATTTTTAATGTGAGTAAGAAAAGAACGTCCACCAGTTGAGCTTTCCAAAGTTCAACTCTTTCTTTCAAAGTCTTTGTTATGCTGACAATGTTGCTTTAGTATCTTTTATTTTATAGAAGTGTTTTAAAGGGTTTGGTAGTATCTATTTCTGCTTCTTTCCTTCAATCCAAGAGAATATTACAGTTGGATTGAGAAAAGTCTAATAACGAAAATCTGATAGATAAAAATCAATAAGTAAATTATTAGTTACTATTAAATATAAGAAACTATCTTACATTTGCATGAATTTGTATTTTTTATTTATTATACTTACTAAAGATTCAATTATAAATTGAAGCTAGTGATGATTTTTTTGAGTGGGGAAATCAAACTGGCAGAAGTATCAAGAATATTAAAACAAATTTGATATTATTCAATTGCATATTTCTAAAAAGCCCATATTATATGTAAAACTTGTGGATAAAGAAGAAATAACTGGTAAACATAAAATGTAAAAACAAACTAAATAAAGTTTTAATGCACTTTAGCTACAAAAAATAGGGGAAGAACTAGGTAAGACAGCAGCCATTAAAATATTTATTTGTGAAAAATATGTGGTGGTATAGAAAAACACTGAAGATATATCAACTCTTAAATTGTGGATAAATTGCATAAAAATGTTCTAGGAGGAAATAAAACACTAAAAAAGGCAGTTTATTGGTGTTCTGCTTCTTTATGCCTTTAAGTACTTGTTATATTTATTTTGCAATGTATACATGCTACATTATCAGTAATGAATTTAAAATCTAATTCCTATCAAGTATATTTCTTATTTTAATATTTTACAACACTTCATGAGTTAAGCAAGGCAGGGAGAATAATTTTCCATTTTATAGTTGAGAAAACTTGGTAAATTCTCAATTGGAGGAGCTTGAAATAAAACCAGATCCTCCAAAGCCAGCTTCAATGCTTCTTCTATAATCATACGATAATGACACAGGAGATAATATATGTGAACATGCTATGAGTTTTTCATGATAAAGTGCAACAACTGTAATCTAAGATATTATTAATGTTACTTGATCTTCTTTATATATTCCTAAGTTCTAATTGACTTAAAAATAAATGTATGAGATCAGACAAGTGTTACTAAAAAGAAATATAAAATTAAGTTAAATAGGTCAAAATAAAAACTAACAATTACATCTATGCTTAATTTGTTACTATAACAAGTATTAAAAGAAAATCTAAAACTCTTTTGCTTTACGTTAGGAATACACATAACATGGTACTTCCAGTACAAATGGAGGAAGTTATATTAAAAATATTAACAATGACTAAATATAAATGAGTCCGTAAGGTAAAGGATAAAAATGTTAAATAGACATTTTTATTGTGAAGGATAAAAATGTTAAATAGTCTTGAAAATAATTGGTAGGTTTCTAATACAGAAATCTATCTTAATCAGTGAGAAATTGAAGTGGAAACAAATTATCCTTATAATTATGTATTGAGGCTTATTTACAGGGCATCATTAAGAGATCAAAGCAGTCAATAAGATTTAAGACAGGCTCTTTTCTAAAAGTCACAAAAGTAAGCATAGTTATTCCTGTGCATCCATGCTCAGCTACTTATGCTGGCCTCCTTCCCTCATGCAGCATACACATGGCCAGTGCCAGACAGTGAGCAACTTTAGAGCATAGATTGCCTTGTCCATCTTTATATGTACAGCATCTAGCACAGTGCCCAACAGTGTGTGTGAATGTGTATTTGCATATGGAATCAAACTTATTTCAATAGCCTGAACCAAATCACCTCAAATTTGTACGTGTCAGAAAAATGCATAACACATTCCCATATTAGTTAAGTGATTTGGAAGATTATCTGTATTTGCAGATAACTTTGCTACTAGTTGCCTATTCCATTAGGTAACATGTATGAATATTCATACAAGGCTAATGTGTTTGATGAGTTTCAAACTCAAGCCATTTCTCATGCAGTAGCCTCAAGCTGAGGACCAAAAATTTAAAAGATTATATCCAGAAAAAGTTAATTATATGAAGTTTATTGGTTCCAATAAATATATTTTTCCCACCTTTGCTTGAAACACAGATGCCAAGAAATATTTCTCCAAATACAAGAATGATGACAAATGACAACTCACCCTAAGCTTCAGGGTAAGGGACAAAACTATAAGGAGTTGTGAGGACTGGAATAAACTTTCATGCCATTTCTATATGGGCAGTTTTTACTCCACTCCACCTGATGGTGCCAAGTAGGAGTGCTGTGCTATTGTAGCAAGATCTTCTGATTTTTCCATAACTGGAAATCCAGATTTTTATTTAAAATGTCTCACTTTTAAAATGTTGGTAATTACTGAAAATGTAAAACATTATGTATGCCAAATAAAACACTTTTAGAGAGCACACTTGGCACACAAACCAGTAGTTTATGATCTTTCATTTAACAATTTGATTACTCTATTGTTACACACATAATTGAGATACTCCTGAAATGTTATATAATTTGGCCACTAAGATGTCAAGGTAACTTTACTGATTAAAGAAAACTATATATTCATATTCAGGATTATGTATATTGTCATCACATATTCACAATTTCAAAAACACCAAGTATTTCACAAACTCAATTCATTATGAAGATGAAAATACCAAAGCCCAGAGGTTGACAATAGAATAATTTAGCTATGATGATGCCACTGCACTTTACATGGGGCTAAAGACTGAGACTCTGTCTCCAAAAAAAAAAAAAAAAAAAAAAGAATAGCCATTATAAGCTTTACTTTAAATGTTTAAATGATGTGGTATAACTGAGTTTAGGTCATAAGTTCAAGTTGGTTCTCAATGATTGCAGATGCTTGATTGTATTTCTAAATGATGACTAGCCAATTATAGTGACTACAAAGTTCTGTCATAACTGACATTTTAAATGAAGCATTGCACTAAGAAAACTAAAATTTCAACTTAATTTTAATCACTTCAGCTATTCAGAATTCTGTTAATCAAGTAGGAAAAAATTTATCTTCAACACCTAGAATGATTTACCTGTTTGTACAAATGTTAGAAAAATGATCACGTCTTCAAGTAATAGATTACACGTAGAAAGAAAGTTCACTTTACAGCTATGCTGATGAAAATTACCTGCTGGCTGTTACAACAGAGCCTGTGAATTAATTAACCTTTTGCCATAAAAATCTAGAAACTTCAGCAAAGACTGAGCTTTCTCTGTTTCTCTTGCTCCAGCTTCCTCAGCATTTTAGAAAATGAAATGATGTGCAGTTACTGAGGCAAACCAAATATACTGAGATTTTTATCAGTTTTCATGTTACTACAATAAAGGCATAACTTGTCGTTAAAATATAGCTAGTTAGATGATTCATCTTTGGTTTTAGTTAATAAAAGATGATTAATAATGATTGATTTCTATACAGATCTTTATTTTATGAATGAGATCAGTAGTTTCTTACTATGAATGTTGGCTACTTCTTAATTATTTACCTTTGACTCTGAGAGAAAATACAGTTAAAGCATGCCTCTTACCGATGTGTTTTTTTAATGAGTGCAAACATGCATTCCTATAAACATCATTTTCAAAGGATTAAACACACTATCTATATCTAAGTGTATTGATCAAGCATTTTGATAGTTTTCACTTGGTATCTGTAGTTTAAAATTCAGCTAACACTAAATATAATGAGAATTTGGAAAAATAGCATTTCTAATAATTGATGGTGATATAAGCCACTGTATTTCCTCAGGTTGTTAAGGCAAAAATCAATCACACTTGGTGAATTTGAAAATTATATGAGATTTAAGGACTACTAAATCACACTTCAAATATTGACATGATAATTTACATGACTTTATGCAAATGTTAGGAGCCACATTTTATTTTTCTCTTTGATATAGTATTAATAGATCTCCTTAAGAGGTTAACAGATCCCAATATTTAATTGTTTAATAACAAATAATTGTAGCTGTTCTCTTCTATTGGCCAATTTTTAGAGTTTAATTTTAATCAATTCATTATATCATTATGCAGTTGACCATAGATAAGGCATCCCCTCAGTAGGTTACCAGGCATTCTTATCTAGATAATGGATTATATACACAGTAAGTCTTCACTTAATGTCACCGATAGGTTCTTAGAAACTGCAACTTTAAGTAAAATGAAGTAAAAACAATTTTTTTCTCATTAATGTTACAATGAAACAACATTGAACTAAACAACATTATATTAGAGGACTTGCTGTCAGTCATTTCTCTTAGAGTCACAATTTCCAAGAACCTATAGATAACATTAATTGAGGACTTACTGTATATTGTTTTAGAATGTTACAGTATTCTTCTAGTGTCCCAACAGAATGACAATTTGCCAAATTCACCTTTAAAGAGCTAAACGCTACTCAACACCTCCCAAAATATTTTTCAGGAAATCAATTTTTAGCTGCAGGTAAGAAGTCCACAGTAATGTGATAAAGTAGGAAGGTGACACTTTTGTTTTAATAAAGTGCATAATACTTACCTAGACAATTACAAATGCATAAGATATCTTCTTTTTGTATTAAGAGTAAGCCCATATTTTACTAATAAATATTTCAAACTAAGTACTAGTTGAAGTAATTTGTACAAACAAATCCTTCATAATTACTAATATGTTAAATTTTTCCAAATGGATCTATTGAATCTATAAGGAAGATAGCTCTTGAAAGGTGGTAAATTTAGAATATTTAGAAATTTAGAAATCCAAAACATTTTTGGACTTCAATTTTGAGAACACTTCTTTTATAAAGCATATATTTTTAAGCAAGATATATATTTACTTGATGTGTCAAGGCTAGCACATTTCTGTCACTTTAGAAAATTCATAATAAAAATATCTTGAATTTAAGAATACATAATGCTTTAAAAGATTTTTGGTAATTCTGCCAGTACTTATGTTTGCTTATGCTAATTTAAACTAGATTTTATATTGCCACTGATTCTTATATAATCATATAAAATGTCATAATGTGTGTGTATTTGTCTCCGAATAATAAGTATATAACTTTAAAATAATAAAAAATAATAACATAAATGTATAACATTCTTTAATTATTATGGGAATATGCATACAATCCTTTGGAAGAAATGATCTACATACCTGACAGGTAATGTTCTGTCTCCTTTCCTCCTATCCATTTCTCTTTGGGGAACAGGATACCAGCGGAAATTCAGTTTCCAGTTAAAACCCCCATAAGTCATGTCTGAACCAGCCATATATTCAAAGGTATCATCACTAATCACATCGATGATAGGGCATACAACTGTTTTCCTGCAGAAAAATTAAAACCAATGTACATATAAATGATAATTTAAATATTGCATTATCTTCTTCAAACTGATTATAGCTGATATGATGAAATTTAATTATTTTGTGACTTCAACATGCCTTTAGTTTCATTTTATCCCTCTTCTCTGTGGATTTATTTCCTTTGACTATATCTTCCTACTTTACACTATCATGTGAAATCTAATCAAATATACTAATAGACCTTCAAGCTGATTTCCAAATGCATTCTAAGTATACAAACTCAGCAGGATGAGCATGGTCTATTTTTCATAAAACCTCCACCCACAGCATGATTAGTAGAGCTGTTTTGAGATTATGCATCATTTTAGCTATAACCCACTGAAAAGCAATAGCATTCAGGGAGTGAAGAATGGATGATGGCAAATTAGATCTGGTAGTTTGCATTTTAAATAGGGTAGGTTATTTTAAAGAAATAGTTGTGAGAAAATATTCGTGGAGAAAACCTACTAGAAAAAAATGAAAATCAACAAACAACAGCAACAATAAAAATCATGATTTATCAGTATAAGCAAATGCTTTCTATGAAGGAGAGTAGGGTCATGACAATGTCTGAGTGAATTGTCTTAGAAGAATTTACAGTCCCAATCTAGATGATATTTTAAAATAGAGAAAGATAAGTAACTTTGGTCTCTGGTGTTGTTTTATTACTTTTTTCTTAAAGTAAGAGGAAGAGCTAGGAGGTTTGTGGTGTTCTTCATGGTAGTATTCTAGGGTAAGAAAATTTCCCTTCAGGAAATCATTAGGTACTCTCTTAATCCTTGTTGTGCCTTCTCATATTCTTCCGTTTACTCCCAGCTCGTGTATTTTATCATGGAACCAACCTTCTGTCATATCCACAAGTAAATGTTCAGGTCTACTGAAGATTGGAATAGTTCTAGCTAATTCTGAAGACCAGAGCTTGTTTTTCATATGCAAGGCAAATATACAAGTAGGCTTTTAATTACCCATAGATGTGAAAGGCAAAGAAATATTGTCCATTATTTATTCTTGGTTTGTAACACCAGTATTTCTAATGTTCATTTTCAATTGAATCTTATATTCCACACAATTGGCCAAAGTCTGAAGTTCTGTGAAATCAATAAGATTCATCTAGTCTTGGAAAAGCTTCTTGGTGACTTTGGATCCAAGAAAATCAATATTTTTCTCTCTTTGTTAGATTTAACAATTTAACTTGTGGGGAGAAGAAATTAGGTCTAATAGCCTTGAACAGACTTTGTTATCTAGTTATGGAAACTTAGAATTCACAATCAGGAAAATAGATTCGGGTTTCTTATATGTAAGTACAGTGTAATTACGTAGTTAGATCATGAATGACCTATGCGTGACCATATTGAAATATTATATTAAAACTCACAAGGTTGAATATGAAACGTGTAAAAAAGCAGCAATAATGCATGAAACGTTGCCAGGAAATGCATTTAAGATGTTCTAAGTTCATTTTATTAATACTTTGCCAGTCTTTCTCTCCTGTGGGTACTGTACAATACACAGAGTGGAAAAATGTTATTAGCCATGTGCTACACTCAGTTGACTAAAAGGTTCCTACTGATTTCTTCAACTGCTGTGGTTCATTTTACTGACAGCCTCTATCCATCTTCCTGGCAAGTACCAAATCCTGCCGTTTCAGTGATGTGGCTGATCAAGCTCAGACTAAGCAGCTCCTGTCTTGAATATCTAATTAAAAACTCCAACTCTAGAAAGACTTCTCTACTTAGATGAAATGACTATGCAAGCAAGGTGTTATGTAATGCCTTATTATTACACGAGATAGCATTTAATGTTAGTTATCTTCATGAAGTACTTAGGAATTATAATCGTTTATCACCAATGTGCATGAATATTTGTCAAAAAGAAGCTTGTACTTCATTCACAGCATCATCATCAGAAATAATTGTAGCCATGTGTAAGTGTTATTAATTTCTATAAAATGTTATTCAATTTTTCAGATTTCACAATGTATATGTATAAAATGGCAATATTGTTTAAACCATCAAACTTACAATTGTGTTCTCTTGTGGTTCTTGTTTTTTTAGATCCCGATTGCATTTCAGTGGTGTGTGTGTGTGTATGCTTGTGTGTGTGCATGTATTTTTAAGATCTTCAGCATGAATTTGAACTAGACTGACTAAGGGCACTGAGGTAGCACACAGAACACTGTGGGGGAGTGGGAAGAACTGAACTGTTCCCAGCACTTCCAATAACTGGGGCAAACTATATAACTTATTTGTTCCCTTCTATTATTAGGTACAGATAAGAACATCTACATTACCTATCTGACAGGGTGGCTATGAGGACACAAACAGGTTCTTTGAAAATATGTGTTATATTGTACTATTTCAGATGCAGTTGATTTCCTTCACCTAAAAAAAATGAATATTCAACACACTTTTTATTTTTTGAATTATTTGACTATTTCCTAATCAAATATCCACATATATCATGAATAAGCCAGTCTTATTTATTAAATAAGAAGGGGAACCGCTTTTTAAAAAGCTGTAAAATAAACCTTCTGAAAATAGCAACTTGGAAGAGAAATTCTGATGGACATCTGGAACCGTCCTAACAGATTCAATCATAACCCATGCAGACATAACACATGAATTCTTACCTGTCTTCCTTTATTCTTGCCAGCAAGGGCTCCAGCCATCCCAACGTGCATTCACAGTGTGCATCAAGAAAAGTTATGACCTGCCCTTTTGAAGCAGCTGCTCCTCGAAGACGGGCACGTATTAACCCAGAGCGCTCTTCCATCCTAATAATTTTTACTGGCACTTCTAAATTTTTCACATAATTCTCTAATGTCAACTTGAGAAAATCTGTAACATGCAATAAGAATTTATAAGAAAAATTTGACACCATTCAAAAACATAGCAGAGATACTGCTGAGATATATATTCAGTACACAGAAATGATGGCCAGATCCCATCAATTGATTTTTTATTAGATGAAATAAAATAATAGAGATTTCATCAGTTAATTAATATCACAGATTCACAAAGGCACATGAATGTTCAACAATATGATCAATTGGCTAGGGAAAAAAATGAAACATCTTTGAAAGTCACTTTGAGGTATATTGATGAAAATTTGATAGGTAGTTGCAAGATTAGTAAAATTACGAAGCAAATATAGAGCATTGCCTAGTTATCTTTTTGACTATAATAAAGCTTTCTAATTAAAAAATACAAGAAAAATAGATTATACCTCTTTCACTGGCATCATCTACCAAGATGACCTCAGAGAGTAGATAGTGTGGGGAACGATTTATCACACTGTACACTGTTCTAAGGAGAGTGCTCCAGGCTTCATTATGAAACACAATGACTACACTTGTGTTTGGAAGTTCATCAGGGTAGACTTTTGTCTTGCATCTGGAAAAGAACAAAGACGAGGGATGTTAACAGATTCATTTCTCATCCTGATCATTATAGTAAGAAATATCAATAATAACATAACTTCGGAAGTGCAAGCTTCTTGCTAAGGAAATGTTTTATGAATATCTAAAATCATTTTCCTTTTTATAAGTGCTGTGAGTAATCACTTGGCATTTTGAAAATTAAATATGCATAATTACTAATATTTTATTTTAACTCCTGGAGGGAACAAAGCAGCATGATTTCCACAGGTCTAAGAAAAATCTAAGAAAGCTAAAATAACATTCTGAGACAGATTGTGAATAAAAGATCAGGTACAACAGGGAGAGATGAATTCATTTAGTGAATGTAATTTTATTCTTTGTTTAGAAAAAGATAATTACTGTGTAACTCAAGAAGTCATAAGAACATAAATAGACATGGGTCCACAGGGCTTTGAAGCGTGTAAACCCAAGATTATTTTTCTGTTCTGAAATCTAGTCATGTATGCTTTTTATTCCATTTGAGAATGCTATAAACCATATCTACTTTCAAGAAAACATTTAAGTTTCCTTTGGATTCAGAATCTATTAAATGCATCTGTCCCTTAAAATCTCCTTAATTCCTGGAGATCAGGAAAGGGCATGGGCTGCCAGCACTTCTCAAACATTAATGTGTGTAGGTGGCAGTCACCTAGGGATAAAACAAGCACCACATGTACTCACCATCAAATTGGCATTAACTGATCAACATTTATGTGCACATATAGTAGTAACATCCACTGGGTGTTGGGCATGTGGGAGGTGGAGGAGGGGATGGGTATATTCACACCTAATGGGTGTGGTGCACACCGTCTGGGGGATGGACACGCTTGAAGCTCTGACTCGGGTGGGGCAAAGGCAATATATGTAACCTAAACATTTGTACTTCCATAATATGCTGAAATAAAAGAAAATAAGCAGATTCTACTTCGTTAGGTCTGGGTTGGACCCTGAGAGTCTGCCTTTCTAAAAGGCCCCTAGATGATTCAGATCTTGCTGGTCCCTGGAACACAGTGATTAGTAAATGGCTGCACCATAATTATCATTACTTTTAATACTTAATGTTTTGAGAAAAGCCTTTAACTTTACTTATAAATCCAAACAAGTCCAGATTTTTCTTTGCAAGCAATCAATCCAAAAAGGTACACTTGTAAAAATAACATGTGCAGAGCTCTCTGTAGTCACACCAAATTTAACATGCAGTTATTCGTTGTTCCTGTCAACTTGTCAACAATCAGACATTTCTGTCATGTAATTTTAAATCATCGTGATTATAGATTATAAAAAAATGTCTTGGGGTATCTGGAGCTTAAATAGCAGTTTAGTCTCCTTTGGTTATTTTTTTTATGTAAAATATTCTGAAGAGCTAGAGAATTTACATTTTTCCATAAAATAAAATAAAACAGATGATACTTCCTGCCACTTATGAATGGCCTAATACATGACACAATACAGCATTGTTAAAATTATTTTCCTTCAGAAGTGAGTGAAAAAAATACAATAAAATGTGGGAACCAAAGAAAAATAATAAAAAAAAAAAATACAGATTATGCTCCTGTTGAGTTCTTCGGCATCTTTAAAAATAGTCTAAAATATCACCTATATCACTCAGTGAAGTCTCCTATAATATAGTCAGGTAAAAATGTACATATACTTCAAATGTAACTTTTTTCTAGCATATATCATTTGAAAACAAATTCTTTAAACATCCACAATACATAAGATATTGTGCACATAAGAAAGTGAAAATGTAGGGGTTGGGAAAAGTAGTTGTATTGGTAGTCATCGCTTCTCATGAGGGGGCCAGATTGAAATGATTTTTATGTGCTTCATCTTTATAGAACTTTCACCTCCACATAGCTCATCACCAAATGAACTTAGAAAGCCAGATTGGTAAATGAGAAAGGTTCTCTTAACCTTTTTTTCAAAGCTTCATTCTTTTGCCTTATTAAAAAAAATCCACCACTTTTAGTATGCAAAGCAAAAATTATGGTAGTGATAATTACTGTCATCAAAAAAGTAAAGCTGGAAAAACTGGCTGGAAGCAATCCAACAGCCAACAGCCAATGGCCACTGGTTTAACCCAAGGATTACAGTCAATAAACGCTCCTCCGCATCATTTGGAAAGAAGAGATTTTGTTTAAATCAAAATTTTTTTTATGTTATGCTAAATGTCAACAATTAAAGTATTTAAAAATCAAACTAAAAGTAGACATTTAGATTCCAGCATCTTAAAACTATTTCTACCAAGCTTTATCTTTGTGATTAAAAAACCCACTCACAAATGTTAATTTTATATTCATTATATGTGTCACAGTTATAATGAATTAATTTACTATTAATGCAGCTAGTATGTTTACTTAGATAAAATTTCTACTATTTCATTATTTAATGTAGCATAAAAATGAAATGTGACTAATATTTTTATTAATTCTTCCTCTTCTTTCCATGTAAACAGTCATTCATCAAATGTTCAGTTATGTGGGATGAGTAAGTTTGGGAGATCTGATAATGTACAGCATGGTGACTAGAGTTAATAATACTATATTGTATACTGTACTTGAAATGTCATAAGAGAGTTGATCTTAAGTCTTCTCACCACAAATAAAAACATTTATAAAGATGTGAGATGATGGATATGTTAATTAACTTCAATGTGGTAATCATTTAACAATATTTATATATATCAAAACATTAAGTCACGGATCTTAAATACATATAATTTTTATTTGTTAAGTATACCTCAATAAAGCTGGGGGAAAAAAGTCATTTAGCAGAGAAGACTTCGTATACAATAAAATAATATATAGGGTAATTCTTAATCTATACAAATGAATCATTTTATTATATATGTCAGTTTATCCAGTTATCTTAAATGCACAGATTTGTATAAACAAGAAAGAATTATGCTTGTCATGATTCCTGATGAGTTTGTGACACACTGAACTGGTATTGTTTGTATTTCATCAAAGCTATTGTTTCACCTATGGTAAGATAAACTACACTCTTATTTACTAAGAGGAAGGAAAAAAATGTTGCCGAATAAACTATGGCACAATGCTTTCTTATCATGAGACTCTATTTAATACTTTAATAGAACATATAGAACAAGTTCTAAAATGCTTTGGACATAAATTTCTATGAACATTGTCATACTTGATTTATGAATCAGTCGCACCAGTTTCTTGTTGCTTTGAAGATTCTTTCACATATTCTAAGGGGTTTCTCTAGCATTAAGTAGTATTGCTTAGTTTATGAGAGACAAAGATTTAGCACATACCTCAGTAATAAAATATAAAACGGCTTCATTTTCTTGTGAATATCTTCCTTGGTGCTATGAAGTAGTGCTTTTCAAACCTTGAGGTGCAAATGAATTATGTGGGGATCTTGTTAAAATGCAGATTCTGATCCAGTAGAACTGGCATGAGCCCAAGATTCTGCATTTATAATAAGATCCCTGGTGTCGCCCACATTCCTGGCCTGTGGTTGACATGATTAACAAGCAAGGCTATATAAATCAGTCAACTATTGATTAGCAAGAAAACATAGAACCATAGTCATTGCTCCAATAACAAATATTTGCTTAATTATATGACATTTAATTCTTGCCGCTATTTCCTTTCCTGTTCTTTTTAGACAATAACTCTGTGTTCTAATACTGAATCATGTAATCTTTTTGAAGAAATGGTGAATGCCAGGTAAACTCAATGCGCTCAGTATAAAGAGTACACATAACTTAGTTGAAGCAATGACTATATGAACAAGTATGCCCACGTTCAGACAAGCTTAAGAAATATTGCCTCCGTAACAACTGCCAGCTAGTAGACAATGATTGTAATGAATCATTGACTGTAAAACACATCCTGATTTTAAACATGCAAAATGAACAAGTGAACATCTTAGAATAAGTGAACACATAGTTATGTTGCTGTCTTGCCAAGAAAAAAGTACTTAAAGTGTTGTGTGTTTTAAAAAATGGCTTAGGATCTAAGATGGCAGAGTTTTTAACTCACTGATTTTTCCAGAAATAATTCAAAACAAAACACGAAACTTATACAATGTGGGGATAAATATTTACAATAAATAGACAGGATTTAGCTAATAATATATTCTCCCTGATACATGAGAAACAACTTGTTCTTTGTGATATTAAAAGAATAATTTTATCCCTTTTTGCCTCAGTTTACCTATCTTTTACATAATAAGATTAAAGTGGGTAATCGCAGAGGTCGTATTTGAAATGTGTAGTAGACATTGCTTGGTTAACACTGCAGAGTAAAGTTCAGAATCTTTAAATGGTAAAACTGGAAAGGATTCTCAAAGTTGACTAATTCAAACCTTCATTTCACAAGGTACAAGTCTCAAGTCACATAGCTATTTCAATAGTCTGCATAATAATGTAATAAATAATAAGAATAATTAATTAATAATAATAATATAAAATTATTTAATAACAATAATGATTTTAGCCCCAAATTATTTTATAGGCTATATTAAAAGTTAAATGCTATTGTTTAGAAAAAGATGATAAAAGTCAGAAAAATTAGAAAAAAATTTCAATTTCTTTAAAATATGTCTTAAGAAACTTTCAAATATATATCTTTATATTAGATAGGAAAATAGCCATTTCCTTAGGATCATTTCATTAAAACTAAGCATAGAATATCAGCTTTCATTGAAATTACATACAGACAGACCAAATACTCTTTCAGCAGCAAGCCCTATGAAGACATTATTTTTCTTTTATGTAAACATCTAAATGAAATTGGCAGAAATTGATGTTGTTGTGGAGCACAATGGATATGTAATTAACTTTGAGATTAAATGTGGCAGACTGCAATTGAAATTTTCATCAATCTGAAAAAAACATATTGGATGTCCACTAGTAAAATCAAGTGCCTGAAATCTGATATTCCAGTGAAAACGTAAGCTTTATCATGGCAACATTACATATAAACACTATATTTTGACATGCTGAATTTATAATACTTGCAAGGAAGTGAAAGCTTGTTTCCATTTAATTCTATAATGATATATCTGTGGCTCTTAATCTTGACTGCATGTTGGAATTATCCGCAAGCTTGAAAAATTACTGGTGTGTGGGTTTCAGATGCAGAGATCCTGATAAAAGTGTCCAGGTGTGGCCATAGGTAATGAGATTAAAATAAATCTTCCTTAGGGATTTTAGTATGCAGCTAAAGTTCAAAACTGAAGTTATTTAATAAAACACCAGATTTCTTCTATATGTAAAATCTTTTGGCTTACATCAATGTTTTAAAATAAGATACATGAGGTTCACATCTCCTGTTGTGTTTCTATTGGATGAAAATGAGAAGACACTGTTTCCTGTAATTGTTAGTGTGGAGAGTCAGAAAGTTGTCTCCACTTCATTCACAATCTCTTCTATCATCTGGACATACACTTAATGTCCTTCCAAAGTTCTATTAGTTGTTGATTTACGAATATATGAAAAAAAAGAAATCCAGTTCTATTTTGGAGAGAAGATGAGGGTAGAATCATGTTTCCAATGTCTGTAACATGGAAATACCATCAGATAGTGTATCTATTTATCCTCTTTCCGCCCTTGGCTATGCACGCATTATGGGAACATAAACTGTTACAATTTGATTTTATCCTTTCAAAACCATATTGATGTTTTCAGATAAGCTACTGAATACAACAGACCACATCAAAGAAAGAAAAACTGACTATAAGATGCGAATGTGAAATCACAAAGAATCCGTAATTACACAGTGGTTTAGTTAGACACAATCGATTTAGGACTCCAAACAAAGGCTGTCAACACTATAGTTAGCATGACTTGTTGGATTGCTGCTCAGTGAGTCAGTGGTTACCTTTTACTGCCTTAATCAAAGAAGATTAATAACAGCAATTAAAATAAAGACTTGCAATGCAAGTCCTCTATATATTTTTAAGAACTATGGGAATTGCAGAATTATGTGTGGTTTCTGTATTTCTCAGTCATTAACATTCATATTCAGAGAGAAATTTCATCATTCTCCAATGCATCCATGCAGTGAAAACTTGGGCAACCGGAAAGTGGTTCTTTCATAACAATTGAAAAGCCTGGGGCCCTGAGTAAAATGAAGTGCTAAATTTTGCATGGGTTTCTAAATGTTGATTTATATTTACAATGGGCTAAACCTTTCAAAAGCAAGTTTCTATGTCATAATTTATGCTATAATTACTTGTGTGATTCAATTTTTTTTTAAAAAAACAGATTTTTGTTTATCTGTCCCAAACATCTTTATTTTAAAATTTAGGTTGATACTGTAATCATCCTTGGTCTATTTGCTAACAGATCCATTCCTTCGTCCTTCTGTTTTCCTCCGTGTATTGGCAGAGGTGAGGTCAGGGTCACTGGGCAGGATGTGTTTCCAAGACTCCCTTCCTTCTTGGCTTCTGTTTGAAATATGCCATAGGGATCTCAGGTGGGACATAGCTGTGCTAAAGAAAACAGGAGCAAAGAGCCAAGGATTTCTTTCTCTTCCCTTCCCTAATCCCATGGAAGACTATTCAGCCCCCCTTCCCTGGTCTTGTACCATCTTTTTACTTATTATACTCTTTGACAATAAATCTATATAATCCAATCAACTGGGGGGATCCTTAAAAAGAAGGAACATGGGGAGGTTCATCTTATTTATCTCTGACTCTCCAGAATCTAGCATTCTGCATGTCACAAAAATATATTTAATAAAAAGTTGAATAGATGCAATCTTCACAACAAGGGAGGTTATTGTATGGAATTATCAGATCAAGTTCTCAGTCTCTCTTCTGCATTATTATAATATGAACTACAGGTGCATAAATACCAACGTTTTCATATTATTTTTATATGTTTAATTGATTTTGTCTTTCTAGAACTATGGCAAATAAATGAGCAAGGGATAGGGAAGGGAAAGAGTATAAGAAAATTAGTCTGCAGGTCATTCTATTATAACACATTCCCCTCAAACTAAGTAACATAATTACCATTTGGACATATTGGAGCAATATCTGTGAGGAACAGAGAAAGCAACCGGACTGATTTCTTCCCTAAAGCACTCACACATAATGCCCAAGTTAGGACTAAAGTCATACTTCCTCTATGAAATCCTAATTTTCCCCAAAGATATTCAACTGTTCACTCTCAGTGAATCATCGCCCAGTATATTTTACATGTGTATTCACCTTTCCGTCTCATATAAATAGGATGTTGGGTAATTCAACCCACTAAGAAAATGGAGCCACTCTGAAGGGTGTCTAAAATTCTTTATCATACTACAGCTACTGTTTTCAAGACAAAATCTGAAAGTATCCCTTTCCTCCTAGTATTCCTTTAATGAGACTTTTCAGCCATAAAATTCTTTTAATATAAAATACTTATATACTGAGCAAATTATAAGACTTTATATGTACTAAACATATGTTGGTTATAGGCTATGCATTCTTAAGGAAAGATACAGTTACTGATAATAAAAGTCCAGTTGGTCAAGTGAAGCTCTGTATTCACAGTAAATTATGATAGGATATGATGTTTCAGAGTAAAAATCTATGTCAAGAACATACTGGAGTTGGCAAGGAGCAAGAACATTGCCATGGGGTGCCTAACAACAAGCAAAATGAAGAAATACTAACAGAAAATTGATGTATTTGTGGGCATGTTATCAGGGAGTAGGGAATTAATCCAGGGGATGAATTCAGAAATATAGCACCACAGTGCATGAGAAGTCACAGAAAGCGAAGAATTCACTCATGGAGAAACATGAATTCTGATGTTGTTGGAGTGAGGACATTGATACAAATGTATAGGACAAGTACTTTTTTTATGGATCAGAGCACAATGCAGGACCTAGATCTAAGAACCAAAGTGGGCACTGAAAGAGATAAATGTGGTCAGGCAAGATACAAGACGGTCACGTCAAACAAAAATCAGGGCCACAACTAGCCCATATTTTGTGCGATTAGAAAAATGTGCCACTGCTGGACGGTGGAGTCCTGCCACCACACACTTAAAAGCAAATGAAGCCTTTGCTTCCAGACAAAGTCATCCTTTTTCAGTGAGTCAGCCTCTCACAGCATCATAAGCAGAGTGAACCCATTCACTCCTTCAGGTGGTGTCTTTGTGCAGTCCACACACTGGATAACTCTGCATGAATGTCCTGAGCCTAGAAATCCTTAAATCACTCTGACTATGAAAATAATTCATTCTGTTTCCAGAGGCACAGCTGTATCTTTAGATGAAGAATTAGGAACAGAAGGAAGTGGGGCAGAAAGCCAGCGTGTCATTGCACTTTACTTAAATGGGGTCAACGTGGAGAGTTTCTTTGTACAGAGTGAAATATGCGGGCTTCGTGAAAATTTTTTTTCTCTTTGGCTCAGATCATTTCTTTTACATTTATTTCTATCTTTGTTAACTACAAACCACTATATATCAATATCAATATATATAAAATCAATATAAATGATATTCAAAAATATTAGTATTTTGAAATTAAATATCATGGACTTCTGACACTAACGAAATGCTTCAAGGAACAACTATACTTTGCTTCCATGGCATAGAAACTTAAATACTACTTGTTACGTTTACAAAAACATTTAAATCCACCGACGAGAACAAACTTATGGTTGTCTAATTTGTGAATTAAGTGAAGGAGTTTAAGCATAGAAACTATGTTGTCGTACCTACTAAAATAGCATTTAAAAATATCAAATAGTAATTGCAAGGTTTAATTGCTGCTAAATTAAGTACCAATTAAAAGACTGTAGGCATCACTATTTCTCTTTTTTGTATTTCTGCATGCCCAGTTTTTAAAGAATAAATTATTTATTTATTTTCTCTCCACAATTATTTTCCTATTGAGTACAACCATTGTTATCAATAGCAGTAATAAGCACATCATTTACACATCACTGGATTCAGGTAAGCATTTTTTTTGGCAAGAATACAACAGAGGTAATATTATGTCATTATAGCAGGTAATATAGGATGTCTATTTGTGCCATTACTTATATTAACTTTGATCATTTAAGTAAGGTGGTATCTTCCAAGTTTCTCCACTCTGAAGTACTTTTCCTGAGTAATAAATATCTTGGGAGGAAATACTTTGAGACTGTAAGTTTTCCTATTTTTATCAAAATTTCACCCACTAGTTATATCATTCATTGATGGTTGTTGCCATGATTATATATCTTGCACATGAATTTTTCATATATTTAGGGTATACCTTGAGAGTAAATTCCTAGAAGTGGAATTGCTGAGTCAAAGGTAAATGCATACACACTTTATTAGGCTTTGCAAAATCTCTCACTATAATAATGGTACCAATTTGCTTTCACACCCCACTAATGTGTGACAGTTTTTGTTTCCCACAGACTTGCAAATAGAATGTGTTATCAGACTTTAAAATTTCCACCAGTCTGATAGGTGAGTAGAGATAGCTCAGCAGTATTTTAATTTGCATTTTTCTAAATTAAGAATGAAGTCAAAGATTTTTTAATAATGTTTAAAAGTCAATGTTATATTATTTTTGTGTGAATATCTATTTTAGTGCTTTGCTCATTTTTCTATTGGAGAAAACATTTTGTTATTTCTTTGCCTATTTTGCTTTGAACCCTTTCGATGTTTCAGAGAGGTTTATAGTGATATCAGTCCTTTATCTGTGATGATATCTGGCAATATTTTATATCACTTTGCTATTTGTTTTATCATTTTACTTATTTTTCACACTTTTTCTTAATTGCATGTATTCGAATGTATCAACATTTTCTGTTATTGCATATGCATTATGACCACAGACACAGAGCATTTCCCTTCACCCAGGCTACAGAGGAATTTAGTTTTTTTTTTTTTAAATTAAATTGCTGATTGATGTGGGGCTTATTCTTTTGTTATAATGTGAGAATTGGGTCTAATTATACCTTTTTTTCAAATGACTAACCAGTTGTGTTAGCATTACTTATTAGTGCTAGTACAGGGATTTGAGATGTCACTGTTATCATTTATTAAACTGCCATTTATTTTTGTATTTATCGTTATATGTTCTATTTCATTCAATTTGTTCATCTATTTATCCATACTCCACTATCATGTTGTTTTAATAATAGAACTTTATACTATGTTTTAATATCTAATAAGACTAGTTCTCCATTGTAACTTTTTTTCTTTGCTTTCCTAGCTATTTTAGCACGTTTTTCCTTGTGTGAGTCCTTGTATCCATTCTGATCCATCTAACTTTTTATGCATATCAAAGTATTAGCATACTCCACCCTAGATTTTGCAGCGTGCATTATTACAAGAGTTTGATTTTTGTCTCAGTTTTTCATCTTTTGATGTAATATTTAAATATGAGGACGTGCACATAGCTTAAGTATACATTTCCTAAGCTTTGATAAATGCATACACCTGTATAATCTAAACTCCCATCAAAATGTGAAACATTATCATAACTGCAGAAAATTTCTTCACAGGCAATTTATTTGTCCCCTGAATCAACCTCTTATATGCTTTTATCACTATATAATTATTTTGCCATAATATCATATGTACTTGCTCTTTTTTTTTTTTTTTTTTAGACAGAGTCTCACTCTGTTGCCC